>JAPFFP010042105.1:0-14462 GCA_026153255.1 Solanum medicagineum | reverse complement strand
GATGATACCCGGACCGAAGATCAATCTTAGAGAAGTGACTAGCCCCTTGAAGTTGGTCAAACAAATCATCAATCCTTTGTAGAAAATACGTATTCTTTATGGTGACCCTATTAAGTTGTTGGTAGTCAATGGACATTCTAAGGGTTCGTTCTTCTTCACAAACAACACCGGTGCACCCCAAGGTGATTGGCTAGGCCTAATAAAACCCTTCTCGACCAAGTCCCTCAATTGCTCCTTCAACTCCTTGACCTCCATCGGGGCCATATGGTAAAGGGGAATAGAAATGGGTTAAGTATCAGGGAGGAGGTTTATACCAAAATCTATTTGCCACTCGGGAGGAACACCGGGAAGGTCATTAAGAAAGACATTAAGAAACTCATTAACCACTGGAACCTAATCTATAGGGAGGACTTTGGACTCAACATCCCTAACCTCCACAAGATGATAGAGACACCCCTTCTAGATCAACTTTTGGGATTAATTGCAAGAGATAAACCTACCCTTAACCACCACATCATGACTCTCCCACTCAAGAATGGGTTCGTTTGGGAATTGGAACTTGAACCTACGGGTTCTACAATCAATAGAGGCATAATATGCGTACAACCAATCCATCCAAAGAATGACGTCAAATTCCAGCATATCCAACTCAGCAAGATCACAAGGCAATATTTTCTGTAAGATGTAAATGGGGCAATTTTTATAGACCTTTCTAGCCACAATAGATGCACCAATGGGAGTAGACACCTCATAAGACTTACACAACAATTCAGGCTGAACATGAAACTTTTTTGCAATAAGAGGAGTAACAAAAGAAAGATTGGTACCCGGGTCTATCAATGCATAAACATCAAAATCAAAGACTTTTAACATAAAGGTGACGACATCGGGCACCTCATCAACCCCTTGTCTCCCTTGGAGTGCATAAAACCGATTGTGCTTTGGGGCACCACCTTGTCAGCCTCCTCTCCCCAAAGGAACTGCATTAGCACACCAACCTTATAGACGAACATCCTTACCCTTGTAGTGTTTACATGGATAATCCATTGCCTTATGCCCCACTTCCCCACAACTATAACAAGCACTAGTATACCTCAAGCATGGGCCACTATGACCCTTACTATATTTTGGACACATAGCATTAGGCACCACACCACCATCACGTTGGGCCCTTGGGTAGTCATTGGCTAACCTTCCATTATGAGCATGAGAACACCCTTGGCATTGATGAAATCGACCACCCTTGGGACTTTGGAACCTACCATCAAAACAGGCCTCTTGGCCTCACTACCCCTTCTCTTTCTCAACTTCTCCCCTTCCAATTGTTCGGCGTAAGTCATTAAGCATGAAAAGTCCATGTCACTAATCAACATAGTGGCCCGACACTCCGCATTCACCAAATCGGATACACCCATCACGAACTTGTTCACCCTATACCTCAGGTCGATAACCTAGTATGGAGCATATTTAGAGAGTTGGTTGAACTTGAGGGCATACTTACTCACACTCATAGAGCCTTGCTTCAAATTCAAGAACTCCATCATTTTGGCCTCCCTAAGCTCAAGGGGGAAGAACCAATTGAGGAAAGCGACCTTAAACTCCTCTCAAAGAATCATATGGTTGACCCCTTTCTCCTCCTTCCATTGAGTATACCATATCTGAGCCACCACCTTGAGTTGGTGTACCGCTAACTCCACCTTCTCTTCCGATCTCACACCCATAATAGCCAACTTTGTACACCTCATCCACAAGTTCTTGAGGGTGCTCATCACCTTAGACCCATAGAACTTTGGTGGGTTCATCCTAGTAAATTCCCTCAACCGATATGCTGGAGTAGGAGGATGAAAGGCTTGGGCCCCTTGATTGACTTGATTAACCATGGCTTGAGCTAGTGCAGTGCAACTATGACCAGAAAGGTAACAAAAAATAAGCCACAATCACTAAAATAACCTAGAACTATCACGACCCAAATCAGATCATAACTTAAGAAAGAGAAATATAGCTGAAAACCAACACAATATAACATCAAATATCTCGAAACTTAGAGTCATGAGTACAAAAGCATCTAAATAGTACGAAAAAAAGGGAATACAACGGTCTTAGAATAAGATACAAAACTATCTCATAACATCTAGTCCAAAGTGAAGAAAGCAATAAAGAGAGTCCCAAAGATCCAAGATGACTCGAAGTCTATCCCTCACTAGTAAGATGTAGATGGAAGCAAAGTAGCTTAACTAGAGTGATCAACTACCATGTGTGGGTCCTTGTACTCAATCTGCAGGGAGAAAACAAAGTAGGGGTGATTATATTGAAATTTACCCAGTAGGTTCAAATAACTGGGTAAGAGAAATTGAGCAAGTATGTAATAACGAACCCTATCCCTGCATCCAAAGAGATAGCACAAAAGATAATCAATATACCATAATAATGAGCAATACCATCCTCAAGGACCCATCATGCCATATAACCACAACAAGAAGCTTAATGCACAACTAATCATGCCAAATACCAAGGGTGTTATAGACTTGCCACCTACCCGTGGTCATTTATTATGGGTATGCCATAATTTGTCCACCTGCTCGTGGCCAAGAAATAATATGATGCCAAGTCCTTGCCACCTGCTCGTGGTCAAGGTTTGAGGAGTATAAGTCTCACCTTTGCCTCCTACCTAGGTAAAGGATGGGTGGTTCCAATGTTAATCTTAATGCCCTTTCCTCCTACTTGGGTCAAGATATGTCACAAGCCACACACAAAAGATATAAATCAATAATGCAACTCAATACTGCATGTAGACATGTAAATAGCACCACAATAGAGATACTTAGGCATGAAGCTCACAAATCACATGCACCCAAGGAATAATATCAAGTGTCGTAGCTAATGTAAGGACCTAGTCTTTTTGTACTACCTCGTTGGAGTTTGGAAATTTGGTCCCAGATAGTTTTAGGCATAGGGTGCTCCATAGAAGCCCTCACGGTGCGTGTTAGGCTATACGAACCATGTGGAGCCTCCTTGAAGTGGCCCTTGTCCTTGTGTGAGTTGTGAGGCCTTGGTGTGGAATTTAAGACCAAGGAACACCACACTTGGACCCCACACAGGCCGTCTGAGACCATATGAACCGTGTACTGGACCATACGGTAGCCTTGGGATTGAGATCCACAATTTTTTGCCTAAGTAAAGTGGTATGGCCAAGTATACGGTCCATACAAGATGGTACGGTCTCTATGGCCTCCCATGTAGGTTGCGGAGTGAAAAACTTTCTAAGTATTAGATTAACAAAATCAGAACTTTTTGTGAAGAATTTTCTCAGTGAGGTGGTACAGAGGAGTACACGGTCTATATAGCTAGGTATGGACCATGAGATCAACTGGATGGGTGCTTCATTGATTTATTCTAAGTAGGAAATCTTCAATCTCAAGATAAGTTTACTTTCAAGCTTTGAATTCAGAATTATTTATTTGGTTTAGGGTCATCACTTTCATCAAGTCAAGTTCAAAGGAATTCCATTGGCTAAGCTTTTCACAAGAACCGATAAAAGGGTAAACTTTAAATAATCATATCTCTTAGCGCAAAAAGAACTGGGAGGCCCATATCTATCGAATTGAAGATCTTTGAGTTAGCTTTCCGACGCATCAAGTTTCACCTCATTCCGAGTTTGGATCAAGAAGTTATAACCGTTCTTGTAAAGCCCATATGTCTCGTGTTTTCTGAGATATTGCCAAATGTGGTATTATGGGAGGGTTTCATGGTCCATGAAACCTTGTACGGAACATGACACCTCCTCATGGGACCCTTAGAAAGAAATGTTATTTTGCTTCACTAATGGTTTTTTGTAATTGTGGCTTCTCCTAAGGGTATTTTATGACTTCTTATGTTATCCTGAGACCTCCAAAAGATCTAAACTCTATTCCTCTCATTCATATTCACTCCCACACTTAGAATTATATTCAAACTCTCTCTTAAGAACTCTCCTAAGGTGAACGTTGAGGGATCATCTTGAAGCTAAGGAAAAGGATTTCTTCTTCATCAAATTTCTTCCTATTTCTTCTTGGTTAGCTAAGGTATGTGGGATTGATTCTTGATCTCTTTCAACCAAGAAGCGCCAAACTCTTTTTACTTGATTTTCATGAAATTATTCTTACTTTAAGTATGTATTTTGAGTATTATTGTTTATTAAATTTAATTGAAGTATGGGCTATGCTTTATTATTTATTTAAAGTTGATTTAAGCCTTAATTTGTTAAATTGTATTATTATTATTATTATTTGAATATGCATTGTCCCTTTAAACCTTGATTTAAGCATGGACAATCTATATTATGATTTAAATGTGGATTTAATTATGTTTTCACTTCAATTTTATATTATACTGTTGACTTTTTATTGAACCTCAATTGCCCATACAATACTCACATCATCCATGGCATATGCATTCATGAGCATTGGATTTTATAAAATTATGAAGTGGGTTTAGCCCAATTATGTTTATGTATCTGATTTTGATAAAAGTATGGCTATGACAAGAATGTGATTACATAAATGTCTATTTATATGGCACATTGAGCATTTTGGGTGCTTGCACCATCTCATATATATGAATGAGCTATTCCTATACATGAGTATCATGATTAGGAACTATGATTTGGCTTTTGAGCCCAAGTACAAATGATTATGAAATGTGTTTGGCTTTTGAGCCTAAATGTTCATTTAAAGGATTTGAAATGACTATTGCCTCTTTTGGAAGCATGTATATGTATAAGTATTCTCGTGGAATGTTTTGACTTAGCACCGATGGATTGGGGGTGTCAGGGTTATCCCCAAGAGTCCTTTCCCTTTCCTTGAACTATGTGCCAGCATAGGTATATGGTCGCCATTACTAAGAAGACTGGGTCATAAGGAATGGTTACACATTTGATATGATATGAAAATCCTTCTAAAAAGACTGGATCATAAGGAAGGAGTCCATCCATTGAAAAGACTGGGTCATAAGGTGTGATGTAGATTACCCTTGGCAAGTAATCTTCTCCTATTGATTGGAGGACTTCATCGGACTGATTCATGTAATAGCTCGCATGATTTTGATTGTCAATTGTAGTCCATCCTTATTATATATGAGCATTCTAGCATTTCATGCATCATGACTTACATTGCATATTATTTTATACTCTTCTTTGGATATATACTTTTTTCTATATTATGTGCCTTTGTCATATAACATTGAATGTAGATTTGATAAGTCATATGCATTGCATGCCTACATACTAATTACATTCAAATGTACTAATGCATACTTTTTGCCTACATGATCTTACCATGTACAGACCAGAGACAACTTTCATCTACCATTGACGGCTAGATCGAATTTACGACATTTGTTGTGGTAAGTCCTATCTTCCAAGGACAAGCCACCATTCCTCTACCTAAGAAGTCTTGTTTTGCTATTTACTTTGAGGGTGAGCCTGGGACATGTCTTGGCCCCTGTCATATTCTATGATTAGAGGCATTGTTGGACATCTTGTAGACTCTTGTCGGATCTATATATTATGTGTTGTATTTGAAGCTTATGATTATTGTTATATATTGGATATGACTATTATGGATTGATTATGAGAATTATGATATGTAAGTATGTTGATGTGGAAATGTGGAAGATCCTAAGTATTGTATTGCCATCATAGAGTGAGTTATACTTACCCGCCCTTTAGTTCTTATGTGCTATGTACTATATGAATCCATGTCAATCTCTATCCCTATGACATCCCCATAGCATGAGTCCTACTTTCCCGTCCCTTAGAACTATGTGTTTACTATTTTTAATAAGCTTCCAAACCGATGATATGATATGAATACTTTGAGGCTTGTTCGAGAACTCTCGGGTTCCCATTCGCCATGTTACTCCTAGACCCTAGGTCCGAGTCTTGACAGCTAATACCCAAACCATCATCCTAATTATAAGAATAATCAAGAATGTCAACCATTATTGACCTAACTCATCCCAAATACGCAAGTATATCAATATATGGACCTAACCCATCCAAAATATGCAAGTATAACCATGATACCGGACCTGACTCATTCCAAACAAACCAAGTACATCAATAATACCAAACATTACTCATCCCAATTGGCCTTGTAAGACTCATTTAGTCACACTCTACCTCAAGTCCTCATCAATTCATCATAATTCAACTCAGTTCATCATCCCCATGTACTATATGAATCCATGTCAATCTCTATCCCTATGACATCCCCATAGCATGAGTCCTACTTTCCCGTCCCTTAGAACTATGTGTTTACTATTTTTAATAAGCTTCCAAACCGATGATATGATATGAATACTTTGAGGCTTGTTCGAGAACTCTCGGGTTCCCATTCGCCATGTTACTCCTAGACCCTAGGTCCGAGTCTTGACAGCTAATACCCAAACCATCATCCTAATTATAAGAATAATCAAGAATGTCAACCATTATTGACCTAACTCATCCCAAATACGCAAGTATATCAATATATGGACCTAACCCATCCAAAATATGCAAGTATAACCATGATACCGGACCTGACTCATTCCAAACAAACCAAGTACATCAATAATACCAAACATTACTCATCCCAATTGGCCTTGTAAGACTCATTTAGTCACACTCTACCTCAAGTCCTCATCAATTCATCATAATTCAACTCAGTTCATCAATAGGATCAAGATTATACCACAAACCCCCGATAGGTTGCTGGATTATCGCACCCTACCACCGATGGTGCCGGAGTACAAACCCCCCAACAGGTGTGTGGATCGTCACATCCTATGACCCATGGTGCTAAAGTACAAGCCCCCGAAAGGTTGATGAGTACAAACCCCCAACAAGGTTGATAGTTACAAACCCCCAACAAGGTTACCCGGCTTACAACCCCCGAGTAGGGCATGGTTACATTCGAACACTATATAGAGAATACCTTATACATACATTCATGTCATCATCAGATCATCATCATGTCATCATCATATCATCATCACATAGTCATTCAACTCACAAGACATGTATCGGGCCTTCAATTCCTCAAGAAACCATAACCAGATATTTTATTAAACACTTAGAGGGTGTGTAGTGCTAGTGTAAACCATGCAATTTAAGGATGAAATCATGTTAGGAAATTCAATGTAAAAGCTTCAATAGATACTTGGTAACACCCTCAAGCAATATGCATCAAGATCTTACATCAATTCTCGTCATAGAGCTTAGATTCATGGCCCTAAACATAGTAAAACAGTCAAAATTTCATAAACCCAACATAACGTGTAGTGGATTCTCATAATGAATAAGACCCATGAATAAATCAACTTTAAATCATGCTAATTTTGAGTAAAAATAGCTTGCGTATTATGGGTGAAAGGAACCCATGAATGAAACCCACATACCTAAGCTTTGAAGATGAACTTGATTAAGATTGGAGATGGAGACTTGAAGCTTGAGAGCAAATCCTTAGATCCGAAAAGGGTTTTGAGACTTGAGTTTAGGAGATTAAATATTTTCTAAGTGTTTGAATGAGCATTGGGGAATGTTTATAATGATATGAGGGTGAAAAATGGTTAAGTATAAGCATTTTCATGTTTGGGAACACTTAGGCCCAAGATTTAAAAGTCTTGGACCGAAGTCAAAACTGGGCAAAATTTAACACAAGTGCACGCTTTGTCACCACGCCAGGTGCGCGTAAAGCTCTCTAAAATTTGCAATTTGGGAATTTCACATTTTGATACAGTTGTTCTGAAATCTGGGTTAGACCCTTTTCTCCCTAATTTTGACCCTCTAAACAAGAATATGATGTTGAATTTTCGATATCACGCATGGATTTTGAGATATATATAGAAATTACAATTTGAAGTACTTTCGAGGCACACTTTCAGGCACTTTTTGGGGTTGTTTCAGCATTCATGTTTATATTGACAAAATTCATGGTGATTTTAACAATTATGTTGAGGTTTTTGAAAATGGTGCTTAAGTGTATTGTTGCCTTCCTGTTGGAGCTGATTTCTTCATGATTACTCTTCTTTTGTACGTTTCTTTGACATTCGATGACGAATATTCCCAAGGGGGAGTTATCGAAACGATCCTAAAAAGTGCCCAAAATTGTGCATCAAAAGTGACCGAAATCGTAATTTCCATATATCTCAAAATCCATGCGTGATATCAAAAATCCAACTTCATATTCTTTATCAGGGGGCAAAATTGAGTGGAAAATGGGTCTAAACCCGATTTTAGAGAAATAGAATCATAATTTCAATTTTCCAAAATGCAATTCCCAAAGAGCTCTTCGCCCTGGCACGAAGTCGCCAGAGCGCAAAGATGTGTAAATTTTTGTTCAGATTCTTGTTCGGTCCAAGACTTTTGAGTCTTGGGCCTAAGTCCTCCCATGCGTGAAAATGCTTGTACTTAGCCATATTTCACCTTCATATCATATAAGACAATACTCTCTCAAACACTTGACAAATATTTCACCCTAAATTTCAAGTAAAACTCATCTAGATCTTAAGGATTTCACTCAA
Source organism: Solanum medicagineum (assembly GCA_026153255.1). NCBI lineage: Eukaryota > Viridiplantae > Streptophyta > Magnoliopsida > Solanales > Solanaceae > Solanum > Solanum medicagineum. The sequence continues at coordinate 5,924 of JAPFFP010042105.1, read as the reverse complement.
GCTTCAAGTCTCCATTTCCAATCTTCATCAATAATTCTCCAAAGTCAAGGTATGTGGGTTTTAACCATTGGATCCTTTCACCATGGTTCCCAAGCTTCCTTTTTACACAAATTTCACGTATTCTATGTTGATTTTACTTATGGGTCTTCTATTATGAATTTAACTATGAACTATGATGGGGCTTTGTAAAAGTGTGATTATTTAGCATGTTTTGAGCTATGAATCTTTGATCTATCTTGAGATTTGACTAAGGTTTTTGACGTATATTGTATGATGGTGTTACCAAGTATTGGTGGGATGATTTACTTCAAGATTTCTTGCATGATTTTACACTAGCATTACATACCCACCAAGTGTTTGATAAAATGTCCGGTTAATGTATCTTGAGTTGTTAAAGGTCTAATGCTTGGCATATGAGTTAAGTGACTTTGTGATGATGAGAGAGTAATATATATGTATTGATTTCATGAGTAATCTATTGTGTTGTGGGTTTACCACAGTCGATTGAGGGGTGATGCCTCAATCGCGTCAGATAGGGGTGGTAAGCCATCAACCAATTGAGGGGTTGGTACCTTAATTGCCTCGGACGGGGCTTGTAAGCCATCAACAAATTGAGGGGTTGGTACTTCAATAACTTCTGGCAGAGGGTGGTCATGTCTATCAACCAATTGAGGGGTTGGTACCTCAATCGCCTTGGATGGGGTTAGTAAGCCATCAACCAATTGAGAGGTTGGTACCTTAATCACTTCCAACGGAGGGTGGTCATGTCCATCAACCAATTGAGAGGTTGGTACCTCAATCACTACTAGGGGGTAGTCTACCTTAGATTCTAAGTACTAAGTTGCTTGGCCTATGATGATGGTCTATTCCTACGCATGTAATATGTTCTATATATAAGCATGTTTACGTCAAGTATCATTCATGCATGCCATATTGTTATATGTTCATCTCTTGTCTAATTATGCATTTTGACTATGTTTCCTATCTATTGACGCATTACATCCTACATACTTAGTACATTCAAATGTACTAACGCATACTCTATGCCTATATGATGTTACCAGGTAGCAACCGGAGCCCCACTTGACCATCCTCCTCCACGTGGCTAGTATAATATCTCTTAAAGCAAGTTGGTGAGTTCTCAACTTCGGGGACATACTTTTCTTGATTTATGCAATGTATAGACTCTTTTTTTATGGTATGCTTGACTATAAGGGTGATCCCGGTTGCTTGTCTTGGCCCCCGATGAAGTTTTATGTTTAGAGGTGTTGTTGGACAAGTTGTGTAATGATGCTATGAGTTGACTCCTTTGACTCTATTGATGTTTTATAATATGAAAGATGTCTCTTAGCCCCCTGTTCCCTTATTTTTACTCTTTAATTATTATTCAATTGCTTCTGCGACCAAGGATGTGTAATGATATGTTGAGAGGCTTGATTGGGGTCCCTTCAGGTTCCCCATTTGTCGTGTCATGTCTAGGCCCTAGGCTTGGGTCGTGACAACCAGATAGAACTCATGGGGGCTTTGCAGAATGTATACAAAGATATCTCAACCTTGCCATCTCAACATGGTGAAGGGGTGTTATAATATCTCAACCTTGCCACCTCCTCGTGGTCAAGAGTTTAAAAAAAGGGTACAATCTCACCCTTTCCACCCCTACGTGGTCAAGGGGTTTTAGAAAAGGTGTTACATATCTCAACCTTGCCACCTTCGCGTGGTCAAGGAGCGGTACCAATGCAACATGGAATGAATGTCTGCCAATGCCACAAATCAATGAATATGATAGCAATACAAAATGATAACTGATGAATAATAATCATATAATCAGAAAGGAAATCCAAGCATCGCAACTACCACAAGCCATCAATATGTCTTAAATCACCATACTTTCACCAATAACCAAATATACTGATAGCACCGGACTTTGCAAGTTCGAAAATATGCTCATGAGTCCCCGAAAGCATCTCAAATACCATCAATTGCCACAATGTCTCCCGAATGATATCACAAGACTCATACTATCACAATAACTTCCAAAAATATCTCGAATATCAAGGATATATCTCAATTTGACAATAAATTCGCAATTTACTCCAATTTCAATACGACCGATATCACATTTTTGCCAACATCCTATCATACTATCCAATTACTCATAGACCAATCCAAATCTTACTATTATCACATAACAAACTCAAGAACTCAAATTCAGTCCCAAAAAGATTAGTCAAACCTACCTCAATGCCGAAACGACACTTGAACCAAGCTTCCGAACACTACAAGTGTAAAAAAACAAGCTCAAATCACTTGAGCACTATCAGGAATTGATAATACGTGTCAAGAGATGAATTTTGATACCTAGATTGGCACAAATTAGATCTAGCGGCAAAATGGTCAAAATTAGAGCTAAAAATTTGAGGTTCACAAATCTAGAAATAAATTAGAAATTATGATCTACACGAAAAAAAGGAGTTTGTGGGTCAAAATTCCATTGAAATTAAGATCAAATTGAATGAGAAATCAACATTTTAAAGTTTCCAAAACAAAAACATTAAAAAATCAATTAATAATGTTCAAAATCATGAAACTTAAGCCAAAATCAATTGAAAATTAACAGAAATTATGAAGTTTGAGAATAAAAACACTTTCCCAAAAGTTTACCACAAAAATCTCCTTCAAAAATCACCTAAGGAAGCTTGAGAATTTCAAAATGGATGAAAATGATGTTTTTCACGACTTAAAACTGTTCAAGGAAATTACTACTTCGCGAACACAGGGTAGGACCCACAAATGCAGAGAGAGAGAGAAGCAGCAGAGCTACGTGAACATGGATCCGGGTCTGCAAACATGGAGGCCCTATTCATGAATGTGGAAAAGAACCAATAGGTACTCTGTGAACGTGAAGAAAAGGCTGCGAATTGGGAAACCAAAATGGCCTGAACCAATTATCAGCAAACTATCTATTACAAATTCCCAGAACGGACCTCTGGGGTCTATTTGGAACCCGATATGCAAAAACCACACATATATCCCTACCAGAAATAGCAATCCGGACTCAAAAGAATTATTAGAATTAGATTCCAAGGTCTCATTAACTCGATTCCCGATAAAACTCATTAAAACTAGTTAAAACTCAAAATATCAAAACTGCCCTCAGAAACTCCAAAAATTACAACAAGATCATTTCTAGTATTAGTTTCACCATTCAAAACCATTGGACTATCAGAATTTTAATTACAGCGTCCAAATTTCGAATGTTGACCAAAGTCAAACTTACGCTTTGAAATCAACTGAAAATGCGACTTTTGGTCCAAAATCTCTATTCTAACTTCAAATTCAGTCCCACGATTTCTCCTAGACCAAATTCGACATTTCAAAACTAATGAAATTGACAAATCTCTGTTTGACACTCGAAACATCGAATGGTACAAAATCTCACTTTTTCAACAATTGAAGCTTTCAAAAACGCCAAAACTCACATTTTTCACTTTTTAAACGGCATTTCCTAGTTACAACAACACAGATAGTTCAAAATAGGTCCTAAGCTACATACAAAAGGCCAAGATAGTAATTTTCACATATAAACTATAAAATGAGTAGCAAGGACATTACATCATTCACCACTAAAAATAATGTTTGTCCTCGAACATAAGGGAAAGAAAGGTACCTGAAGCCTTAAAAGGTGGGATATCTGGCCCGCATGTTTGACTCCAGCTCCCAAGTAGCCTCCTCAATGGGACAGTGTCACCACTATACCTTCACTAAAGGTATTTCCTTGGTCCTCAACCTTTGGACCTGCCTATCCAAAATGGATACTGGCTCCTCCTCATATGAAAAGTTTGAATCCAACTCAATTGAATCATAGGAAATCACATGTGACTCATCTGGAATGTACCAGCGGGCATAGATACATAAAATATTAGATGAACAGTTGATAGTCTTGGAGGCAATGCTAACTCATAAGCAACCTCACCTACCCTTCTCAAGATCTCAAAAAGGCCTATAAACCTAGGGCTGATCTTGCCCTACTTTCCAAACCTTATCACACCCTTCATGGATGATATATTTTAGCAACACACTATCTCTAACCATGAACTCTAGGGGTCTAGTCCTTCTATTAGCACAACTTTCCTAGTGGATATATGTAACACCCCCACCTTACAATATTGGCACAATTCAAATGAAACATGACATGGTTTGGACAATTGACGCTAAATCTTAAAAGTGCTTGAATCTCGTGTTAATGGGCTATATGTGCGTCTAACGCTTAAGAGGGTCGAGTGAATACATGTTTTGTGTCGAATTAAGGAGATTACGGTCTTAAATGAAGTAAGAGAATTGAGGTGCTTGTAGGACTTAGAAGCTAGCAGGTGAGTCACCTACTTGCTTAGCTTAAATTTGTTAGTTAAACGGAGACGAGGCTCGACGTCGAATTTGTCTAAGTTCGATTACGAATAAAGTCCGTGTTAAGGGTGTAACTTTGGCCCACGATTTAGCATCATAAATAGGCTACACTTTCAGCCCAATAAGTATAATAAAAAGGGCCCAAAGACATCACAACATACCTAGCAAATTGGGCCCAAAACTAAGTAAGTGAAAGTTGGAAAATAGGCAGCCCAAGTCCACCAAGTTGGTGCTCCAAAAAGGCCCAAGTTTGAGGGCCAAGCTGGTGGGCAAGCAACTTGATTATGTGTGGTTTAAGATGGTCAAATTTTCAAGGGAAGGTCGGCATAATAGCTCTATATAAAGAGCTCCAAAGCTGCTCCACAAGCCATTGTTCACTTGCACAAAAAAAAAAATCAGATTGCTCTCTAAGTTTCCTCTCAACTTTTCTCAACTTCGTGAAGCAGCCAAATGACTCTTTTAGGGTTCTTAAGGAGCCTCTAAACATTGAAGAAAAATTTAAGTAATTATAGTTGTGTATTTAGTATGGTTTTATCATGAAAAACAATAGATAGATGCTAGTTACCCTTGCTGAAATTTGTTGGACAGATTCTGTGCAGAAAGTTGCTGCACCTTTTCCTTTTGTTTTGGTAATTTCTCTATGGTTTGTGAGTTGTATTATGAAGGGAACTTGATGTTATTAACATGGTTTGAGTTATAAACATCACCCTAAGGTTGCTTCCATGATTTTGGTTTCATTTAACAAGCACGTTTTATCGAGTAATCTTAAGCATCATATTGAGTGGAACTTGCGGGTTGTTGTATGTAAAGCTATTAGCTCACGTCCTTCATGACTTATTAAGTGATGTTATAGTACATTTTTAGGTTAGTTTATGTGTGTAAATGTTTCTGGAATAGTTTGGTTAGAGTTGGAATAGGTTTGGAGTTGTCAACGTCGAAATGTAGCGAAGGAAGGTAACGTTATGCTGTCCGTTTTTAGATTGTGTGGAATTGTGATGTGTTGTGCTTTTTGGGCTGTTGTAAAGCTGTTATGGACTTAAAATAGGCTGTACATGATGTATACATACTATTGTGTATGAGAAAGTATGATTAGGGATGGAAAGGTTAAAAGAATTTGCCCGGGTTTATAAACACCCGCTTTCTGCCCATGTATTATTTTCTTATGTGATTGGGATGCCAAGGTGTATCTATTGGCTATTAATGCTAGTTTTATCACCTTCTATGTTGTATATAAGTGTTTGAAAGAAGGGAAGGTTATCTTGAGATAGTAACAAGGCCCGACGACGAGGTATGTAAGGTTAATTGATTTCATATCACTTGGCATGAAGCATAGATCTCTCGTTGGTACATAAAGGCACTTGCCAACCCCAACACAACTATTAACTATGTCTCCACTCTTTTACATGTTTATATGAGTCCATATATAGTTACTTTCAAACCAGAATAAGTACTTTGACACCAAGTTACATGAGTTCCTGCTACAAAATAAAGTTCATGAGTTGTTCCATTTCATACACGTT
>JAPFFP010042104.1:0-14463 GCA_026153255.1 Solanum medicagineum | reverse complement strand
CTGCCTACTTGGGGCCTGTCTCAGTAGCCCCTTTCAGACAGTTTAGTAGAGGTTCCATAGACCATGTATTAGTATTTTAGTTTTTAGTTCATTTAGACATTGCTTAAAAGATTTCGTATCCAGCTTGTGCAGACAGTTTTAGATAATCTTATTGCTTTTATAGTTTTTTCCACTATTATGAGTCTTTCGCTGAGTAAGTAGTCAGACCAAGTGGTTCGCTTGGGGACCAGAAATGGTTTTCGAGTGCTAGCCACGTCCAGGGTGTAGGCTCGGGGCGTGACACTTGCTTCAAACAAGATACCTGATCGCTAAATCAAATTTTTGTTTTGATATCTGATCATTATAAATATATCATGTATCAAATAGTAAGTTTCATTGTTTGATACTTATTTCAATCCTTGTTTAAACCAATAACTTTGTGAATTTAGTTTAGGATTTTTTAAAAAGAATTCGTTCCAATTTTCGAGTTATTCAATAAAACTGAACCTATGGCTTTAAGATGAAGAAACAAATTATATATATATTCAAGTATCAACATTACACATCCACATGTATGCATCTATTTAACATTCAAACTCTTAGGTAATTTCGATACCTGATGTAATACAACATTATTAGTATTATATTTGTTAAACAATAAGATACCCCCTCTGTCTCATATTAAATGAATTTGTGAGGTAATGCACACATGTTAAGAAAAGTATTCAAAGACAAACTTACACTATACTTTCCACTATTGTCCTTTCTAAAATCATAAATATATAGTGCAATTATTTCCTAGAAAATATAAAAATTCAATAAATGAAAGGGCAAATATGAAAAAAATTTCAAACATTCATCTTGAACTTTGAAAAATTCAACTATTTTGACCTTTGAAAAAAACCCTCAAAAATTCAATTAATTTGAGACGGAGGGAGTACCTATTTCTACATTTTCACCCGCATCATCACATCTAATTAAGTATGACCAAGTGCAAATAAGCTGATAGTTTTAAGTCTTATACATGTCACACATTGCCATTAACGACTTACTATTTAAAAGTCATGAAAAGATTAATTAGACAACTAGAAAATATGAAAAGATTAATCATGAAGATCATGTAAATATTGATTAGAATACTTAAACACTATGTTTGGTGGAGGAATTGGAGACTTTTCAATTTGAAAAATAGTTCGCAAGAATTGATTCCCAGGAAGGAAGAACAATTGGGTATTAGAAAGAAATGATTTTCATAGAGCTCTTTCACACACGTATTTTAGTTTTGCATTTGTTTCTTGATTTTTGTGAAGAAAATGTTTGAAAATTTCTTTCCTTTTTTATTTAGTTTGAAAATAATGATAAAAAAAACTAAAATTGAAATTAATAATGAAAAGATTGATTAGACAACTAAAAAATAGGAAGATTATGTATATATTGATTAGAATACTTAAATTAGGAGATAATTTAGGATAAATTAAGTAAAGAGAAATAATAGTCTAGGTCTCTACAAGTTGGAGAGAGAGTAGAAATAAGGGGTTTTTGTAATATTTTAAAATAGTAGAAATTATTAAAAAATATGGTAAAATATACTGCGTATTTACATAATTTTTCCGTAATAGTATCACATAAAATGTTTTTTTATATTATTAAACTTCCCTTAAATTGACACGTTGTGGTCCTCTATGAGCCCATGGTGATTGGGCCTTGAGTTGGATTTTATGGTCTAGCTTCTAGCAATTGAGAGGCATCATATACACACATATTTCATATATAATGTTAGTACGAAGACCATCATCTACATGCATACATAACACTTGTTAATTTAAAAGAGAAGTTATTTATAAGCAGGTATTTTCTTTTTGTCATACCTTATATTTTTATTTATTCTCACGCATTTAATACTATGAGAGTATATATATATACACTCTAATGGTAACAAGAAGAAAGTGATAGTGTTTCAGTGAAATTGCTTAATACCATTGAAGTATAGTATATTCATAGGGTATCAAAGAGGAAGAACCTGCTTGATACCATCAATATATATAGATACCTCTAGAGTTTAAAGTTTAATAAATAAGATTGTGACTTTAATAAATATGACTAAGATTTTAATAATTTTCTCTTAATTTTTTTCACATTTAGTTCTTAAAAAAAAGTCTTCAATTCAATATGATATCGACAGAGTATCAATATGCTAACGAAGTATCACACAGGATAAAGCTTTGTCTTATATGATCCCTTTATAGTATTTATGCCGACAGAGACTTAATTGTTTCTTAGTTATTTCTTTAAAAAAAAAGTTATATCCTATATGATACCAATAGGGTATCAATATACTAATAGAGTATCACAAAACGGATTAAGCTTGGTCATATATGATATCGCTATGGCATCACATACTAATAGAGTATCACAGAGTGATGACACTGACGACGTGCATGCATCATGTGCAAAATAAGAAAAGAGAAAGTAGGGTAACGGGTAAATAATTTGGGCTGGTTTATTTTTGGTAAATAATTTTAGAATTAGGTTTATTTTGTTGTAGTCTTGCCGATTAATTATCATTTCATAACCCATTTTTGAATAATTCACCAGATGCCTAGTCGGTTTAAAGTAATTCTTCAAAATTCTTTCATTCTAACAACAACAATAGTATACCCAATGAAATCTCACAAGTGGATCCTGGGAGGGTAAAATGTACGTAAACCTTACCATTACCTCGTGGAGATAAAGAAGTTGTTTTTGAAAGACTCTCAGCTCAAATATCCCAACCCCAAAAGCAGAAAAATACTAGATATAGACTAACAATTAGAATGAAAAACAACTGATAATCTCATAAATATACTAAATTTAGCAAAATAAATGACTAACAATAACAACACAATATAAAGGCGTGATTAATCTTATTAGCCTATTACATCACAAGGCAAGACAACATCCTATCCCTACAAGTCTAGTAACTTTCTATCATATAGACGAGCTTCATTCCTTTCTATCTAAGGTCATGTCCTTGGTGATCAGAAGTTGCGCCATATCCTGTCTAATCACCTCCCTCCAATACTTTTTTGTTCTACCTCTACCCCTTCGTGTAATCCCTAAATCCAACCTCTTGCACCTCCCAACAAGAGTGTGGGTACTCCTCATCTACACATGCCCAAACCATTTCAATCTCACTTCTTTCATCTTGTTAGCCACAGAGCCAACCTTTAACCCCTCAGGAATGATTTCATTCATAATCTTATCACACCTGGTATGTACACACATTCATCTCAATATTCTCATCTCCACAACCTGCATTTCTGAACATGTAAGTTTTTCACTGGCCAGCACTCCATTCCATATAACAAAGACGGTCTAACCACCATTATGTCTTTCTAAGGTATGTTAATTCGCCTTTCGTTTGTTTGATACCATCACAATATATTTATACCATGATGGTATCGTTCAACATTTGTGATGGTACCATGTCAATATATAATATGTAATATATACTTGAAATATTGTTCATTAGTCAATAATACCATGCTATTATATGTGTGTGTGTGTGAGATCAATAATATCATCGAGGATTGAGTTGAGTACTGTTCATTAGTCAATAATACCATGCTATTATGTGTGTGTTCAATAATATCATCGAGGATTGAGTTGGTTGTACATGAATGAATGTGGGAAACTTTAGTGATACCTATAGCGACATATGCATGTAGTATTATAGTCATTAATGAATGAGTAGTTTTGTGAATGAATGAAGGAATCTAAAAAAGGAAAGATACCTTTGTGCTACCACAACAGTATATTCACATATTGTAATAGTATCATATATGGATTATACGAAACAATTCTTAATGATAATATATCAGTATAGAATGGTATCATGAAAATATTGCTGAAGAATTGAAATAAACATCAATAACATCATAATAGTATATAAATATAACGTGATGGTATCATTATGGACCGATACAACCAATATATATATATACACACTGCGGTGGAATTATAGAGGTATCGTGCTTTAGGGGGAACTGAAGAAAAGTTGCGTGTCCCATACTTAGAGGGCTATTAATTGGAAGAGGATACTTTTCTATTATTTAATTGAGGGATATTAATAGTAAGGAAATATATATTATATAGTTCTTCAACAATAGATATTTGTAAGAATATAAATATGACAATTTGACAACTAACAACATAAATATCTATATATCACGCGATTATGTACCACACAAGTGAGTAATAAAAAAATATTTATATTTTCTTCCCATAAAATAATAATTATACATAAATAGATCAACATAAATATTTCTTATAAAACTAATACAAGTCTTGATTGTTCTCCTGAAGAAAGAAGATCACAAGGAAGAAGTTGATTGATTCAAAAAGTTGGTTGCTGGCTTTTCATGGTAGTAAATGACGACTTTCATGATTGTGTCTTCCTTCATATGTAGTTATCAAATATCTTGAATCATTTCCATCTCTTTCAACCTTTTTCTTCACTTTGCAATCAACACTTGAACACTTGTAGTAATTCCTATTCAATTTATACCCAATTTGTAAAGATTGGTTAATAACTTTTTAGCTTTACTTTTCATCCCAGACTTCAATATATTTAATATAATTCTACAAGTAGGATTTAAACAGATTTAATTCTATCTTTCTTTGTTATTCAACTCAAAAAAGCATAATTGAAAGAAAAACCAATAACAACAACATATCCAGTAAAATCCCATAAGTGGGATCTATAGAGCGTAAAATGTATGCAGACCTTAACACTATCTCATAAAATAGAGAGGTTGTTTTCGAAAGATCCTCACATAAAAAATATCATCCTAAAATCAACAAAAAAGTAAAATAGTTGAATGATCTCGATGCACTATTATAAACTAATACACTATTTATACCACAATAACATGTATATACTATAGAAGTTATTTATATTTTCTACTAAAATATACATTTTTAATTAGAATAAAAGAGTATTCTTAATGAACCATAGAATCAATAAAAGTAACATGATTAAAATTTGATTATAACTAATTTGTATATTCCCTTTTTCATTAGCTTTACATAAATTCCAAAAGATAGTAAATTTTCAATACAATCATTTAAAATAAATTAAAAAAATGAAAGGTTGTGAAAGTAGGTAAAAAGAATTTAAAATATATAATTGGAATAATATTCGAAAGGTAACCGACAAGAATGAATGCAGCAGACATCTGCATAAATCGATGGTGGACTTACTAGTCAAGTCTTCAAGATATACATTCTAAACTAACAAGTAGATCTTTAAGAATATTTTCTCCTTTCTAAATTATTTTATGTTTTATTCCTAATGTCAGTTTGAATTAGTTGATTGAAAATCAATAAAATTGTCAATTTTAAGTACAGAAAAATATTGTTTAAATATTAAGAATATATTTGGTACGACGAATTTTTTTTTTTTATGGACAATGTTTTTTTACTTCTTTTCTTGTTTTCACTATGTAAAAAAAATTATTCTCAACATTTATATATTATCTAGACAAACATTATTGAGGTTATAGATAGGGGTGGAGGTCAAGGTAGGGTGGTGGGGTTGGGAAAGGCGAAGTAAATATAATCAATGTAGAATGCTACTTGCAGAATTTATTTTTTTCACTACTAAAACTCTCTCTTTTTTTAATTTTTAAGAAATTTATTTTTTTCCAAAATTTTAGCCAATGTGACATACCCTAAAAGGATATGTTTGAGTTTTGGGGGGATGAAGAGAACATTTCCATGATCATGTGACTCAACAGGAACTCCAATTAGACCTTATTATGTAGGACCACTAGTGTGTGTATATATAAATTAAATAAAAACAAAATCTCAGTGTATACATTTTATGTCTCTTGCAAGTTCTCTATCTTGATAGGCCTATAGAAAAAGATTGAATTTCAATCAAGTTTGAGATATAATATTTGCTAATTGCATATAAGTATGTTTAATTAATAAGCAAATATGTGTCAATGACCAAGAATAGGCCTTTATTATATTTAGTGTTTCTAAAATAATCCTAGAACATCTTTCTAAAATATTCCACCTTTAAAATCAAACATAGTAAATAATATAATACATAAACTAGAGAATCAAGAAATAAGACTTACTTTGAGCCAAAACATTATAGTTTATCATATTGATGTGGATCTAGGCATCTAAAATATTATTTACCTTAAATTTGTGTTCGTTTTCACTTTCTTTTTCCCATATTTCCTCCATTTGTATCCATCATCCAAGATCTCAAGCTGTGTCTTTGTTCTAAAAGCAATTGCACGTTTTTCACCTTTCTTTCCTTTCTCAATCCCCATGCTTGAATTTCTTAAAAAAAAAAATCAAAAATCAAACAAACACCTAAGTAATAAATAAATAGACCATCAAAATCATTGAATGATTATCAATACTTATTATCTATCTACTTATTATTGAGGCATAACTACACTTCGATTACAGGTTCAACAAAACTCAAAAATTAGTTAGAACCGAATAATAATCTGCATTTTTTCAAATTCAGAATGATAAACTCAAAATCTTAACTCCAGCTCTATCTACGTAGTTTAGTGACTTACTTATGATTCATGTGAATATTTGTTGGCGTGGCATCAAATGAACTAGTTGATGATGAGTTTCCACTAGTACTATAGGTACTAGTACTTATCTCTTGTTGCATGAAGGGGTTTTCACAATAAAGTGAAGCATTATTGTAGCTATTATTTGAGTAATTGGAACAATATTCTTGATCACCATCAACTAAGAAATCAAGAAATAAAGTGTCAAACTCTTGATACTTATTATTGTTATGGCCATGATGATCTTGATTCATGTTGATGAGAGGATCATGAAAAGGAAAAGAATTAGGGTTTATGGTTTGATATTGATGTGAAATGGCATTGATTGTTTCATGGAAAGTGGAAGAGCCTAACATGGTCAAGTAATTTAATTGTTTTTTGAGTAGAAAGACTTTAGGGAGTATTTGATAGAATGATATATGTGGTAGTGTTTTAATTATGGATTGGTATTAGTGTGGTTTTATATAGTCTTGTTTTAGATTGTGGTGAATCTTTTGTTTGGGTTGATGAGCTTTCTTGCCACCTTCCTAGTAGTATCTATAGAGTTTCTCAAGCTCCTTTTGGAGTGTCATGTATTATGTCATCATGTGATGTAATAATTAAATGCTACTCTTGTCCTAATTTATTATGTCATCTCAATACATACAGAATATAAAAATCAAAATAAAAAACTTCAAAATTTATGATCTAAAATAAATCGTAAGTATTTGTGTATATATAAATTATACAATCAAGATAAAATTAATGAGTCATATAAATTAGAATAAAAGAACGTAAGTTTGGAATTTTTTTTTTCTTTTTGTCCTTATTGAGTCAAAAATATACTAAAATTTTATTTTGAACATAAAATCTTTTTTTATTCATTTTTTTAAAAATTATGTTTTGTTTGTGTTAGGAAATAAGTTTTTCATGTAAAACAGTCCACTCGTTCACAAAATTTGAAACTTTTATTAAGCAAAATGCGTCTCTAGACATAATTTTTTTAAAAATTATGATCTAAAATAATTCAAATATATGTACATGCATAAGTTATTTCATCAAGATAAAATTAATGAGTCATATAAATTAGAATAAAAGAGCGTAAGTTTGATATTTCTTTTTTTTGTCCTTATTGAGTCAAAAGTATACTAAAATTTAATTTTGAACATCAAATCTTTTTTTATTCATTTTTTTTTTAAATTATGTTTTGTTTGTGTTAGGAAATGAGTTTTTCACGTAAAAATGTCCACCCACTTACAAAATTTGAAACTTTTATTAACCAAAATACATATCTAGACACAATTTCAACTTTAAGTTTCGATATTTTTATTTCAAATATATTCAATAACGCTTGATTACTTGATCAATGTTTATTTTTATTTTTTCCTGAAAAGTAGAATATTTAATAACAACGAAATTAATAATTCACTAGAATAAAATACGCTTCCATTATGAAAATTAAAACATATCACTTGAAATTCAAAATGGTGAAAAATATTGTACTAATTATGAGTAAAATAACTAGGACTTATAAATATTATTAAATTGGTAAAAAAGGATATGAATATATACCATTAATACACGAATTTGATGCTTTATTCTGTTTACACAAATATATGTTAGTCATCTAATAAGTGTCATTCTACTTGTGTCATCAAAATGATGAAATAAATAAACAGGAGAGGTTTTTGGAATATTTTTCTGTCAATAATTGATTAAAATATTATTATGTTGAATTATTGGATGCCAATATGGAACTTTTATATTGTGTAGTTCGTTAAAAAAATAATAATCAATAAATCCATCGTTAATAGACGTTAACAATTAGCCCCACTTGTAAAAGTTTTCTCATTTAATAAGTGGAGTAATAATTTTTTCACCTTTTTCCGAAGCTAAATTTCTATACTAATTTTTAAAAATTTAAAAATAGCAAAATTTTTATTCACTTCAAATAACTAATAAAATTCAAAAAGTGATTCCAATTTGATTTTATAGCCAGATACAAATTACAATTCCAATTATCAAATTATTTTTATTTTTACTTTAAAAATAAAAGCTACTTTCTCCAAATTTTATAATTTTTATGCCAAGCAAGCCGTCAAGATCCTATCTCCACCTTAGGTTAGCATGCATGCACAATTTCTTTCTGATCTCTTCAATTCATTTAAATTTGACGAGTTTTATAGATAAATATATAATTTATTTATTTATTTATACTTCAATTAATTTTGTCCACTAAAAATTAGATTGATATATAATTTAAATTGACTAATTACAAATTTTGTAAAAAAAATTCAAAAAGATATTTTTAAAATTTGATATGTTATATAGAACCATAATAGAGGAACATAATTTTCTCAGATATTAAATTTTGTAAAAGAAAAAAATAAAATAATTAAAAGTTAGAAAAAATTGGTAAGTTGGGTTATGATCTGTATTTTAGCCTAAGTAACTTAAGTCATCTATTTATTAACTACCGCATTTTAACCTATTCAAATTTAACTCAATCTGAATTGCCCATGAAACACCATCATAATGCGTACAATTTGGAGGATTTTTAATATAACCACTCAAAAATGTCTTAATTATGTTCTATAACTATAGTTTGGGTAATGACATTTCGTAACTATAACATTTATGCAATTCGTGTACAATATTTGTATAATTCGCTATACTATTATATATTTGTATATTTTGCAGTACAACGCACCACTTTTGTATAATCGCGCACGAAGTTTGTATAAATCACGCGAATTATACAAAACTCAAATTATAATTATAGTTAGATATTTATCACAATTCATAATTAATTTAAATTATAATCATATTTACTAATTGACTAATATATATTTATTTATCCGCATAATTTTTCTATTTTTTTTAAAGGACCGGGTAAGTTTTCCTACAAAATTAGGCTCAAATTCACAAGGGAGTGGGCTGATCTGGACTGGCCCAGCCCAATCGTATTAACTAATGAAAATATTTTTTGCTTTTTATTTAAAATAGAAACAATAAGAGATAACTGACCTTAAGCTGTTCTAGTCTTTTCTTAGTCTTAAAATGTCATAAAACGACATTAATTAACAATAAAATAAACTGAACTTTATCTAGTTAATACACAGTTTTTACTTTACTGATCAACTATTTATTTTTTTCTAAAAAGGAGATAAAATCAACTGTATTTATTCATATATTTTTAATTATTTATATATATATATGTATTAACAGAGATGAATAGGCCATCACTCTTCAGTATAATTTTCAACTTAAGGATAATACGTTTGGTCAAAGGGTTCTAGACATATGAATTATGATAATTGGATTGACTAATTTTGTGGAAATTTTGAGGATTAGCGCATCCCTTAATTAGAAATTAGGTGGGAAAGAAGATGAAAAAAGAAAATGTATGGTCAAAATCAGCTATCCTTAAATAGGATGATTATGGTCCATGCATTAAAATTAGAAAAGTACAAGGAGTAATTAACAAAACTTTTAAAGGATTAATAAAGGCCTACGTTCCATTGTTTTTTGTTGCTAAAAATAGTGTGACAACATGACCCAAAACGTGACAAAATTAGGAACAGAAATTGGGCTCGATAAATCATACTAAATAAAGGGAAAAGACTCAAATATATCATTAAACTTTGAGAAAAGACTTATTTATGTCATCTGTTAAAAGTTTGGCTCATTTATGTCATTACCATTTGAGAAAAGGCTCATCTATGCAATTATTTTTTTAACTCCATTTTGCAAAATCACTTAAACAACTTTAAACACTTTTAAATTAAAGTTTTGGATCAAATATAGTTTTTTAGTAATTCCTCTTCAAGAATGCCAAAAACACATGAAGAACACCAAGAATTACTAAATTTTCAACTTATTCAAATATTCACAAAATCACCCCAAATTTCAAGAGTAGCGTTCTTCTAAGCTAAATATCAAAACTCAGTATTTTTTGACCTCAAATTAAACCTAACTCAATAAGACCTACTTGAAATTTTTTATCAAAGTTTCACAACACTAGGTGAAAAAATATTTCAAAAAAAAAAAAATCAGTCCCAAAATTTTAAAAATTTGCTTTGATACGTGTTATTATTGTTGTTTTTATACTAGATCCTTATTCCTTAGTATTTTTCGAGTCTATGTTCAAAATTTTAATTAATTTAGAGTTGAGCAGAAAATCTTGCCATTAAAGAAGGTTGAAGTTTTGAAACTTTGAAGAAAAATTTCAAGTGGGTCATGTTGAGTTAGGTTGAATTCGAACTCAAAAAGTATTGAGTTTTGCTATTTAGCTCGGAGGAATGCTACTCTTGAAATTGGGCTAATTCCATGAATATTTGAAGAAGTTGAAAATCTGGGAGTTCTTGGTGTTCTTCATGTGTTCTTGGTATTCTTGAAGAAGAATGACCAAAAAAACTATATTTAATCCAAAACTCTAATTTAAAAGTGTTTAGAGTTGTTTAAATAGTTTTGCATAACCGAAGTTAAAAATAATGGTATGAATGAGTCTTTTCTCAAACAATAATGGCATAAGTGAGCCAAACTTTTAACGGATGACATAAATGAGTATTTTCTCAAAGTTCGATGGCATATTTGAATTTTTTCCCTTAAATAGATGAAAAAATTGCCAAACTACACTTCTTTATTTATTATATTTTTCATTATTCCCATGTGCTTTCAAAAATTTCAAAAATCTCTTCTTTATTCGGATACAATAATTCATAATTCGGATACATTAATACAGTAACCCAGATATATTAATTCTGATTCTTAAATTATCTCTATATTTAATGTATCATGCTTTAAATGTTACTGTTGATACACAAAAATCCTAATTTTTGTATTCGAAATTGAATTAATGTATCTAAATTACTGAATATTGTATCCGCTTTGCCACATTTTTAAGGAATTTTTGTAAATTGAAAAAGAATACGGAAAATGATAATTAACTTTTTACACCATGTGATTTATGTAAAATTTGCTAAATAAATTGATTGTAAGTGTTTAATGCATTTTCTTTTATCTAGGAACGAGAGCAACGTAGACGAGAGTTTTCTAAAAGTAGTCTCTCTATTTTTATGAGATAGTGGTGAGCTCTGCGTACATTTTACTCTCTCCAGATCCCACTTGTAGAATTCCACTGAATATCCTGTTATTGTTGTTTAGGTACAAGATTGACATAGTGAGTAATGAGAGAGAAAAAAAAAGACGAGACTTTTTTTAATCAAAATTAAAATATTTAAAGTATACGAGATGCAAATGTAATGAGAAGCGGCGCTAGCGCGAGTTATTACCGGTTGATGATTGAACAAGTGATTAAAATGAACAAATACTACAAGCATACGGTCCACGTAAATTTGCCCCTGTAGACACTTGTGTACTCTGAAAGTTAAAGTTTTTTTTTTCTGTTAAAGTGTTGAATAGTTAAAGTGCTTACATGTGTATTGTAAAAATTAAATATTAAAGTTAAAATTTAGAGTCAAGTTTAGAATTCAATTCATGTATTATGATTATAAATGCTCTAAAAGTCAACCTTATCAAGTTAACGCACATTTTGACTTTACTAATCAACTACTCCATTTACTTTCGACTTAAAGTAAACTTAGTTGACATTTCAATAAACAAAAATCTTTATGAGTGCCAAAGGAGTATGTCATCAAACAAGATGAGATAAGAATTCAAAGATTAATAAAAAAAATTATATCATAAAATATGATTATTTATTTATTTCTTAACAAACTATCTCACTAGAAAAAAGCGATGAAAAATAGATTCTCGCTGAAATACTAGAAACCTTTCCATTTTTTTTGAAATATAATTATTTTTTCTTTTCTCATCAATTAAATCAAAATATTGGCGGAAAGTTAAGTGGAAAATTTCAATGAATAAATATCGTTTTTGTCAAAAGATATATATAAAAAATTTGAAAGATATTTTTTATATACTTATATAATAGATGTCGACGCATCACACATGTTTTGGTCAAGAGGTTCTAGACCTATGATTTTTTATTTTTTTAAAAAAGAAAAGAATAACATATATTGACATCCTAGACCTCTAATAGTATTATAATTGGATGGACTAGGTTTGTGGAAAATAATGAAGCCGTCCTTAGAAAATTAAACGAGAGATAGGTGGGAAAGAAGACGAAAAGCGCAAAAAAAAGAGTATGGTCAATTACCATTAAATAGGATATCTTGATCCACTTATATTAGAAATAGTTAAAGAATATAACTAATAGAGGTTTATGAATAAATAAAGATTTCACGTGTATATTATGAGATTCATGAGAATGATCGAGTTGGTTAAATATGTGATTTCTCATACGTTAACAAAGTTTTATGGATGAATAAAGATCTCATGTGTATATAATGAGATTTGTGAAGATGATAGAATTGATTAAATATATGATTTCTCAGATGCAGAGTTTCAAATTTAAAATTTTCTGCATATTTACTCGTTCAAATTTATTGCATGAGATATATTTAATACAATTTATAACTTTTACGTAATTTGTAGACTATTACATTGAAATGAAGTTCATCTTATTCATATTTAAAAGATTGTGACTCCAAATTTTTTTTGTAAAAAATTAAATAAAAAAGGCTCTCACGTGTGAGAGTTATACTATTAGTTGCTACTAAAAAAGTAGTGTGTCCACATGACCAAAAATGTATCAAAAATATTGATACAACTTGGGACTCGTTCTCATATTAAAAGGCATGGTGTTTCTAAGAAAAAAGAACATGAATTTTTTGAAATTATATATTTATAACATAATACTTCTTTCATCTTAAAATAAATGTTAATATAATATAAAAATTTTATCCTAAAATAAGTATCATCTTAAATTTTATTGTAAGCATTAATTTCTTAATGGACGTAATTTTTATTAAAATAACATTTATTTTAGAATAGAGAAGATATTTAATTTTACTTTTGACTTAAAGTTACCTCTAATTTTAAGCCTTTGGCTGAAGGGGATGTTATTTATGTCCCTTTTTTTAATGTAAAAAATAATACTATTTTCTTAGTTCTTAACTTATCAATATCTCGACTTGTAAATAACTTAATTTCAACTTAAAACATATGAATTCGGACATTTGTTCTTTGCGCATCCAAAATAATAGCGATTGCAAAAAATT
This sequence comes from Solanum medicagineum, assembly GCA_026153255.1. Classification (NCBI taxonomy): domain Eukaryota; kingdom Viridiplantae; phylum Streptophyta; class Magnoliopsida; order Solanales; family Solanaceae; genus Solanum; species Solanum medicagineum. The sequence goes on along the minus strand of JAPFFP010042104.1, from coordinate 776 downwards.
TTTATCATAAAAAAACATAATTAAAAAGACATATTGAAACATAACTTTAATTTTAATTTATATGTGACATTTCTAGTCCTATGTCTTTCCATCATTTACACGTTGATTTTTAAAAAGGTTAGACATTGATCCATTCTTAAAAGTTACATTCTTTGAAAGTGAAAGCAGAAGGTCCAAGGAAACAAGGTCACTTGACAAGTGTGAAAATGATCAAAATGTGCCTAACTTTGTCGCAATTTATAACGTGTTTGATCAAACTTTTAAAATTAACTAATTTTAAAATAATTTGTGTTTATCAATAAATTTTAAAAACACTTTTAAGATGCAATTAGAGTTAGACAAATCTTTTTCAAAAGTCTTTCGAAGTGTAATTCTTTTAAAAGAGTTGTTTTGGGAAAAAAAAAACTATTCTTTTTACCTTCTAAAAACTACTTCTGCCGGCAACACTTATTTTCTCCCAAAATTTTTATCAAACACCTCTTTTTTTCTCTATTTTCTTTTAAATAAGTATTTTTGACCTTCTAAAAGCTTGATCAAACGAACTGCTCATTATTTCATTTATCGATGTCAAATTATATGAACTTTGACCAGTATTTTAAGATATATTTTTTCATCATATTAATAAGAGAAGGATCGTAACTTAAAGCATTTTTTGTATAACTTTCAACCATCTAAATTTTAGATTTCAAATATTAAATTTAGTTACTTCAATTTGACTTTGAAGTTTAGTCAAATTGATCTCAAAGAGCGAAATAATGACAAGTAAAAGTGAATAC
>JAPFFP010042103.1:0-14465 GCA_026153255.1 Solanum medicagineum | reverse complement strand
GAGCCAGTTTGAGAATTTTGAAAGCCATGAAAATAATTGGTGAGAGTAGTGGAACCCAAGAGTATGTGGAAGATGAGTATTCTAATCTGTACACAAATTCCTTGATAGTGACAACAAAGGGATTGGATCTACTTCCTCAAGTTTTGACTACAGAAATAATAACGGATCTCTCAGGGAATGATAGGTTACATGGATTTTCACTCTTACCACATTGTGGCGGTGATGATAAGTCACCACAAGAAACAACTCTAACTGAGCTAGAAGATGAAGAATAAGAAGAAGAAGATATGCCAATAATGATCAGATGGTAGGCTGTTCTCATGGGTTACAGTTGTGGACTTGTTATTGGACTGTCCGTAACCTACATAATACTATTAGCTCAATATCTATCATGGTTTTCCAAGGTTTTGGTAGAATTGGAACGCAAAATTATTACAAGAATGCAAAAGTGCAAGAAAAGAAATTAGTGTGTAACATCCAGGTATTCAATTTGATCCTTATCTGTTTGAAGATTATTTTAAATGTATCAATGAATTTGATACCTTCATCCTTAAAGCTCTCAACTTAAGTTCTTCTTTTCTGAAAATTGCGGGATTCAAGTCAAATATGTCATTAGAGATGCAAAATAAGCTGTGACCTTTCACAGTCTATGATGTATCTAAATTTCTCGTTTTCCTATGAATAATGACACGAGTTTTCTTCCATTGAGCTCAGCATGTTCTAAGGAAAAGAAGCCAATTGTTTTCTTTTTCTTAATAACATTAAGTAATTTCAATGTGAAAGAATATGATGATTTACCTCAAGAAAAGGCAATCAAGAAATTAAAGTATCTTAAAGGTATTATCAATCTCTCAAAAATTATGTGTTAGGATCGAGAACTCGGAAAAAGTGGAATTTAGCCAAATAATGTTATGATGACAATAACAAAAAGAATAGTGAGTTGACAATGACTAAAGTAAAGCAAATAAAGATGACACAACTTTAACGTGGTTCGATCAATGTGATCTACGTCCACAAGCAGAGAGAGAATTTTACTATCTCAACAAGAGGACAAAAGAGAGTACAAAATTAGAGATAAAACTCTAACTAATCCCAAAGACCCCAAGAGAATAACCTCACAAGATCACTCCAACGAAAGGGTTCACACAAATGGTTCCCAACACTAACTCTCTTATAAAATTACACTAAATGAAAATACAAAGAAAGAAAGCAACGAAAAGGATTTTCTTATGCTTCAAGGGTTCCTTTCAACTAATGACTAACTCCCCTGTTTATAGGAAAAAAATTAGCTTGTTGATGATATGGGTGATGCCATTCGAAGATAGAAAATTCAACATTTGTAATGTGAATATATCAAATATTTTGGCTACCAAATCTTTTTTTGTTTACCAAATTTTGGATGTGTTATGGATACTAAATCTTTTTCCATAAGAAAGAAATCTCAAGTCAAATGAACGTCATATTACAAATCTCCACCTTGGCCTGAATTTGACGAATATAGTAAATTTGCTTCATTCTCTTCGTAGAAGCCCATATGGGCTAAAATATTCTTCATAAATGCCAAACAAGTTCAAGCAAAGCTTGAACTTGCTGACTGGAAGAGATTTGGAGAATATGTCAGCAGGATTAGTGTTAATCTTTTGAGCAGAGACCTTTCCTTCAGCAATGGTTTCCCAGATGAAGTGATATTTGATATCAATATGCTTCATCCTCTCAATGATACATTTGATCTTTAGTCAAGTGAATGGCACTTTGGCTATCAGAAAAAATAATAATACCACGTAGGTGTAATAGCGTTCAGCAAATAGACCCTTCAACCATAAGGCTTCTTTGATCGCCTTGGTCACTGCTATATATTTTGTTTCGGTAGTAGATAAAGCTACTACATGTTGTAATGCAGCTTTCCAGCTGATAGCACATCCACCAATATAGAAAACATAGCCTGTTAATGATCTTATTTTATCAAGATCACTTGCGTAATCAGAATCTTCAAAACCAATGAGTGTTAGCATTTCTCCCAAACTCCAAACATGCATTTAAAGTACCTCGTAAGTATCTGAAAATTCATTTCACAGCCTACCAATGTGCTTTACTAGGACAAGCCATATACCGACTTACTACACTTACTGCTTGTGAAATGTCTGGATGTGTATAGACAATTTCATACATAATACTTCCCACTGCATGAGAATATGGTATTTGTGCCATATACCTCTCTTCTTCATCTGTCTGCGGTGATTGAGCAACCGATAACTTAAAATAAGCAACAAGAGGAGTACTTACTGGTTTAGCATCTTTCATGCTGAACCTCTCCAAGACCTTCTCCAAGTACTTTTTCTAGGTCAGGAATAGCCTATTGGTTCCTTGATCTCTTTTGATCTCCACGCCAAGGATTTTCTTAGATGCTCCCAAATATTTCATTTCAAATTCATTTTTCAACTAACTTTTTGAAGTGTGAATTTCTATCAAATTCTTAGTAGCAATGAACATGTTATCAATATATTACAATCAGTACACAAATGAACCATCGTTTAACTTCTGAAAGTAAACACAACCATCATACATGCTCCTCCAGTAACCATGACCCAACATAAAGGAATCAAAACTTTTGTACCATTTTCTTAGAGATTGCTTTAATCCGCATAAGGATTTCTTCAACAAGCAGACATGATCTTCTATTCCTTTAATTTCAAATCCTTCAGGTTGATGCATGTGTATTTGTTCCTCAAGTTCACCATGTAAGAAAGTTGTCTTCATATCAAGCTGTTCTAATTCCAAATCAAACATGGAAACTAAGGCAAACAAGACATGAATTGTCTAACAACAGGTGAGAACCAAGACATGAATTGTTTAAGAACAAGTGAGAAAACACCATTAAAATCAACTCCTTGTACCTGACTATAGCCCTTTGCAACTAATCGTGCATTATACCTTGCATCTTCAATCCCTAGAATTCCATTTTTTTTTTCTTGAAGACCATTTGCAACCAACAATTCTCTAACCTTATGGTGGCTTCACAAGAGACCAAGTACCATTTTTGAAGAGAGATTCAATTTCATCGTTCATTGTAACCAGCCACTTGGCCGAATCAACTCTAAAAACTGCATCTAAATAATTTGATAGTTCTCCAATATCTTCAGTTTCCTATGCAGCTGAAAAAGCAAATGCAACATAATCTCCACACCTTATTGTTTTTGATGTCTCCTTGGTCTGTGTGTGGCTATAGAATACTCATTTTTTTCAACTTCAGAAGTCACAACTTTTGGCTCAATTTCTGGAGCTTCAACTTTAGGAGTTTCAACTATAATTTGCTCCAAGGTTGATGAGTTTGGATTGGCCAGTTCAACCTCCACCTGCTCATGTATACCCTGCTCTTTATTTCTATTACAAGAACTAGAAGACACTTTTCTAAGGTATAACATAGAGGATTCATCAAAAGTTACATCTCTGCTAATTATAAATTTTGGTGACTTGGGATCAGGATACTAGAGTCTGTATTCTTTTACCCCAGACGCATATTCAAAGAAAATACACTTTTTAGCCCTTGAATCTAATTTACCATCATTCACACACTTATATGCTGGAAAACCAAATATTTTTAAATCAAAATGATTAGCAGGAGTACCTAACCACATATCCTCCGGGGTCTTAAAGTTTAAAGGAGCAGAAGGAGCATGGTCGACAATATAACAAGTTGTAGCAATAGCCTCTGCCCAAAAAGCAGTTGTCAAACCAACATTTGAAAGCATGCAACGAGCTCTTTCTAAAAGAGTTCTATTCATTCTTTCTGCAATGCCATTTTGTTGAGGAGTTATCCTCAAAATGCGATGTCGAGCAATTCCTTCACTTTTGCAAAATTGATTAAACTCATTATTACAAAATCCCAAGCCATTATCTGTTCTAAGCCGCTTGACTTGTTTTCATGTTTATTTCTCAATCAAAACTTTTCATTATTTGAAAGTTAAGAAAACATCACTTTTATTTTTTCAAGAAATAAACTCAAACTTTCCTTGTATAAACATCAATGAATGTTAAGATATACCTGGCACCACCTTTTAACAGGGTACGAGAAGTATATCATAGATCTGAATGAATGTAGTCCAAAGTACTTTTTGTTCAATGAATTGCAGGAGATTTGAAGCCAACTCTTTTTTTGCTTCCCACACACACAGTGTTCACAAAACTCCATATTTCCGGTACTTTTTCCACACAAGAGACCTCTTTTGCGAAGAATGGAAAGACCTTTCTCACTCATATGCCCCAATCGCATATGCCTGTCACGACCCAACCCTAAGGCCTAGACGTGACACGGCACATGGGGAACTCGAAGAGACCCTAAACAAGCCTCCTAATATATCATTACATATCCTTGGTCGCAAAAGCAATAAAATAATGATATAGAATACTAAATAGGGGTAAACAGAGCTGCGGGACGTCTTTCATGTCATAAAACATTAAGAGAGTCAAAGAGAATCTATCTCATAGCACAATTACATAACTTGTCCAACAACACCTCTAAACATAGAACTTAGCAGGGGCTAAGACAAGCAACCGGGCTTACCCTCATAGTCATAAGTAGCCAACATAAAAGGAGTCAACACATAGCATAGTCAAGAGAAGTACGTCTTCGGAGTTGAGGAATCACTAGCTTGCTTTGAGGGAAATCTTACTTGCCACGCGGAGGAGGAGGATGATCAAGTGGTGCTCCGTCTCTACATAGTAACATCATGTGGGCGTAGTGTATGCATTAGTACGTTTGAATGTACTGAGTATCCAGGATGCAATGCAACAAGAGACAGACAACATAATCGAAATGCATATTTAGGCAATAAATGAGCATATGGCAATATAGCATACATGAATGACGCTTGTAGTAAAACGTGCTTACATAAAACATATTGCATGTGTAGGAAGAAACCATTATTAGTAACCAAGGCCTACCACCTCCTTGGCGAGGCGATTGAGGTACAAACACACCGATGTGGTTGCACAGGCCTACCACCCCCTGAGCAAGGCAGATGAGGTAGAAACCCCTCGATACGGTTGCACGGACCTACTAACTCCCGAGCGAGGCAATTGAGGTACAAACCCCCAAACATGGTTGCACAGGCCTACGACCTCCCAAGTGAGGCAATTGAGGTGAGAAACCCCCAACGTGGTTGCATGGGCCTACTACCTCCCAACGAGGCAATTGAGATACATAACCCCCAACATGGTAGCTCGGGCATACTACCCCCCTTCCACGAACGAGGCAATTGATCAATTGATCAACTTCCAACACTATAGATGCCATTCATGAAAATTAATACATATATACATCTGTTTTATCATCATAAAGTCACTTAACTCATATACCATGCATTAGGCCTTCAACAACTCAAGCAGCATTAACCAGACATTTTATGAAACACTTTGTGGGTGTGCAATGCTAGTGTAAAACCATGAAATTTAAAAGTGAAATCATGAAAGTAACTTCAATGTAAAGCCACCAACAAACACTTGGTAATACCCTAATGAAATATACATCAAACCCTTCACCAAATCTCAAGATAGATCAAAGATTCATAGCTCAAAACATGCTTAAACAGTCACACTTTTACAAAACCCCAACATAGTTCATAGTCAACTTCATGGTAAGTAACATCCATAAGTAAATTAACTTAGAAACATGAGTTTTAGGTAAAAAGGAAGCTTGGGCACCATGGGTGAAAGGACCCAATGGTTGAAACCCACATACCTTAGCTTTTGAGAATTCCTTGATGAAGATTGGACATGGAGACCTGAAGTTTGAGTGAAATCCTTAAGATCCGGAATGAGTTTGGAACCCTTGAGTTTGAGTAAAATATTTGTCTAAGTTTTTGGGAGAGTATTAGAGAATGTCTAGTATGATATGAAGGTGAAATATGGCTAAGTATAGGTCTTTTTACGCATAGAAAGACTTAGGCCCAAGACCCAAAAACGTTGGACCAAATTAGAAAAACTGGCAACAACATAACATAGGTCAGCGTCTGGTCCGCGACGCGAACCCAACGCGGAGGACATTTTTACACAGGTCTGCGACAACTGCACGTCGCGGTACCAATGCGGATCAATTATGGAAATCAAATTTTTAGGAAATTGAAATTATGATACAGTTGCTCTAAAATCGAGGTTAGATACATTTCCCACTCAATTTTGCCCCCTAATCAAGAATACGAAGTCGAATTTTTGATGTCACTCATGAATTTTGAGATATATGAAAATTTCGATTGCGGACACTTCCAAGGCAAATTTTCGAACACTTTTTGGGTCGTTTCAATATCTCCCCCGTGGGAACATTCGTCCCTGAATGTCAAAGAAACGTACATAAGAAGAGTAATAATAAGGAAATAAGCCCCAACAAGAATGCAATAATACACTTAAACACCATTTTCAAAATCTAACATAAGTGACAAAACATTACGAACTCGTCAACATAAACATGAATGCATGCAAATGACATAGAGGCTGAAACATAAGACTTAAAATCACATACGGAACTTAGAATTAGTACCTTAGGCTTGAGTAGAATGGAAGATATAAGGATATCGCTTTTGCATATCCGCTTTGGCCTCCCATGTAGCACTTTCGACTTGTTGATTCCTTTAAAGGACCTTAACGAAAGCCACATACTTGTTCCTCAACCTCTTCACTTGTCTATCCAAGATCTCTACTAGAACCTTTTCATAAGTCAAGTTGTTTTCAACAATACTCACAACATCCAATGGAACAACGGCATTTGGATCACCCACACATGTCCTCAACATGGATACATGAAAGACCGGATGAACCAAATCCATTTCACTAGGCAACTCCAACTCATAGGCTACCTTGCCAATCCTCTTCAACACCCTATAAGGACCCATGTATCTTGGACTCAATTTACCCTTTTTACAAAAACGAACCACTCACTTCATGGGTGAGACCTTCAAATAGACCTAATCACCAACTTTAAATTCAAGCTCCCGTCTCTTCACCTCGACATAGGACTTTTGACGACTTTAGGCTGTTTTCAACCTTTCTCTTATCAACCTTACCTTGTCCATTGCCTCCAAGACCATATCCAGACCCAACAAAGCCATTTCCCCCACTTCAAACCACCCAACTGGTAATCTACAACGTCTACCATAGAGGGCCTCAAAAAGAGCCATACCTATGCTAGAATGATAGCTATTATTATAAGCAAACTCCATCAATAGAAGATGATCATCCCAATTACCCTTAAACTCCAAAACACAAGCTCTAAGCATGTCCTTAAGAGTTTGGATAGTTCTTTCGGCTTGGCCATCCGTTTGAGTATGAAAGGTTGTACTAAGCTTAACCTTGGTACCAAGACCTCTTTGGAAGGACCTCTAAAAGGTTGAAGCGAATTGAGAACCACGATGCAATATGATAGACAAGGGCACCCCATGCAATCTAACCAACTCATGAATGTACAACATAGCATAGTCTTCAGCCCCATAAGTAGTCTTAACTGGTATGAAATAAGCCAACTTTGTCATTCTATCAACCACAACCCAAATAGAATCAAAACCCTTTCTAGTCTTAGGCAACCCAACAACAAAATCCATATTAATTTCCTCCCACTTCCAAGTAGGAATCTCTATATCTTAGGTTAGGCCACTCGGCCTTTGGTGTTCAGCTTTGACTTGTTGGCAACTATGACAACCGGATACAAATTGGGCAATGTCTCTTTTCATACCTCCCCACTAAAACACATCCCTCAAATCCCTATACATCTTGGTAGAACCAGGGTGAATAGAATAAAAAGAATTATAAGCCTCATCAAGAATCTTCTCTCTCAAAACCCCAACACATGGCACACATAACCTACCTTGGTACCTAAGGGCACCATCTCCCCCTTGGGAGAAAACCTCCACTTTGCCCTCTCTCACCAAGGCCTTCAATTCTAACAAGGAGGGGTCAAGATCTTGCTTTGGTTTTACCTCATCAACCAAAGAAGATTTTGAACCATCAACAACCACAATGCCACTATTATCAACCTCTTTCAACTTAACCCCCAATCTAGCCAATTGATGGACCTCCCTAGCAATCTCTTAGCCCCCACCATCAACGTGAGCCTTACTGGAATGATAATGCACACTCATGTCATAATTCTTAAGAAGCTCTAACCATTTTCATTGTCTCAAGTTAAGATCTTTTTGAGTGAACACATATTGGAGAATCTTATGATCGGTAAACACATCAATTAGCACTCCATATAAATAATGACGCCAAAGTTTTCAAAGCAAAAACCACAGCTGCCAATTCAAGATCATGAGTAGGATAATTCTTTTCATACACTTTGAGTTGCCTAGAAGCATAGGCTATCACCTTACCATTTTGCATCAAAACACAACCCAAACCAATTCGGGAGGCATCGCCAATACACGATAAACCCTTCCAACCGTTTTGGTAGAGACAAGATAGGAGAGGACACAAGCTTATCCTTCAAGTTTGGAAACTCCTTTTACACTCATCAGTCCATATAAATTTAGACTTCATTTGAGTCAACTTAGTCATGGGAGAAGCAATAAAAGAGAACCCACTCATAAACCTCCGGTAGTAACCTGCTAAGCCCAAGAAGCTTCTAATGTCTGATGGGGTCAATGATCTAGGCCAACTTCTAATCACATCCATCTTTTTAGGGTCCACCTTAATACCATCCCCAGATACCACATGACCTAGAAAGGCAACCTCTATCAACTAAAATTCACACTTCTCATATTTAGCATACAACTTCTCTTCCCTCAATCTTTGTAGCACTACCCTCAAATGAGCCATGTGCTCCTCCTCACGATGATAATAGATCAAAATATCATCAATGAAAACCACCATAAATAAATTAAGGTAGGGTTTAAAGACCCTATTCATAAGATCCATGAAGATAGCTGGTGCATTGGTTAACCGAAAAGACATAACCACAAATTCATAATGCCCATACCTAGTCCTGAAAGCCGTCTTGGGAATGTCAAACACCGTCACCTTCACTTGATGTTACTCAGACCAAAGATTAATCTTAGAGAAGTGACTAGCCCGTCAAAGTTGGTCAAACAAATCATCAATTCTTGGGAGAGGGTACTTATTGTTGATGGTAATCCTATTAAGTTGCCGGTAGTCAATACATATTCTAAAAGACCCATCCTTCTTCTTCACAAAAAACACCAGTGCACACCAAGGTAATTGGCTAGGCCTAATAAAACCCTTCTCCAATAAGTCGCTCAATTGCTCCTTCAACTCCTTTAACTTCACTGGGTCCATATGATAAAGGGGAATAGAAATGGGTTGAGTATCGGGAAGGAGGTCTATACCAAAGTCTATTTCCCTTTGGGGAGGAACACCGAGAAGGTCACTTGGAAAGATATCAAGGAACTCATTTACCACCGGGACCGACTATATAGGAAGGACTTTGGACTCAATATCCCTAACCCTCAGAAGATGATAGAGACACCCCTTAGAGATCAACTTTTGGGCTTTAATGCAAGAGATAAACCTACCCTTAATCACAACATCATGACTCTCCACTCAAGAACGGGGTTTGTTTGGAAATTGGAACTTGGCCATATGGGTTATACAATCAATAGAGGCATAGTATGTACGCAACCAATCTATCCTAAGAATAACATCAAAATCAACCATATCCAGCTCAACAAGATCACAAGATAATATTTTATGAAAAATGCAAACGGGATAATTTCTATAGACCTTTCTCGCAACTATAGATGCTCCATTAGGAGTAGACACCTCATACGACTCACACAATAATTCAGGTTCAACATAAAACTTTTTCGCAATTAAAGGGGTAACAAAAGAAAGAGTAACACCTGGGTCTATCAATGCATACACATCAAACTTAAAGACTTTTAACATACCGGTGACGACATCGAGCACCTCATCAACCCCTTGTCTCCCTTGGAGTGTATAGAACTGATTGTTCCTTGGGACACCATCTTGTTGACCTCCTCTCCCCAAAGGAATGACATTAGCACCCCGGCTTGTGGACGAACATCCTTACCCTTGTTCAATTACGAAGGAAATCCATCATCTTATGGCCTACTTCCCTATAACTATAGCAAGCATTAGTAGCCCTCAAGCATGGGCCACCATTATCGTTACCACATCTTCGACACAAAGCATTGGGCCCCACACCACCATCACCTTCGACCCTTGTGTAGTTATTGACGAATCTCCCACTAGGAGCATGAGAAGACCCTTGGCCTTGGGTGAAACCCACCACCCTTGTGACTTTGGAACTTACCATCAAAATGGGCCCTCTTGGCCTCATGACCCCTTCTCTTCCTTAATTTCTACCCCTCCAATTGTTCGACATAATTCATCAAGAGAAAAACAATCCATGTCACCTATCAACATGGCGGTACAACATTCTTCACTCACCAAATGGGATACACCCATCACAAACTTATTCATTCTAGACCTTGGGTCGGTAACCAAGTGGGGAGCATATTTTAGATTTGGTTGAACTTGAGGGCATACTCTCGCACACTCAAAGACCCTTGCTTCAAATTCATTAACTCCATCATTTTGGCCTCCCTAAGTCAAGAGGAAAGAACCGGTTGAGGAAAGTCACCTTAAACTCCTCCCATAGAATTGCATTATTATTCCCCTTCTCCTCCTTCCATTGAGTATACCATATTTGGGCCACCCCCTTGAGTTGGTAAGCCACCAACTCAGTCTTCTCTTCCGACCTCACACCCATGATAGTCAATACTTTGTAAACCTCATCAATAAACTTTTGAGAGTCCTTATATACTTTAGACCCATTGAACTTCGGTGAGTTCATCCTCATAAAGTCCCTCACCCGAGATGCAGGAGTAGGATCATGAGGGGCTAGGGCCCCTTGGTTTGGCTTGGTTAGTGCACGACCCAAAAATTTGGCATGATGGCACTTGTTCAATCCCATCTGAACAAGTCAGTCTTAACTCAAAGGGATAGTACCTATAACACGGAAGCATTTTGATTAAACAAATAACTAAAATTGAGAAATTCCATAAACATAAATCCCACCCAAGGATTCGGTTGTCATCCGTACAAGCCACTAAAAATACAGGAATTCTAAGAATTTCAACTCAAACTGTTCTTCTTCTCAAATAGAACAAGTACAAAAGGAAATAGGAAAAAGAGAGTCAGCCAGATGTCAACAGCTACCTCTCTCCGTCTCCTGAGAATCTTTGGCGGATCAAGGAATTACTTTTTACTGCCCGGGTTCACCACCTACACGAGTGTAGAAGCAAGTGGTGAGTACCCAAATACCACGCGGTACCCAGCAAGAGAACTAATAAACACAAAGTTAAGTAATATAGAATACCGGTACCCCTAACACTCCAACCAAACACTCACCACCATACCTGCATAAAATACTAAGCACGGAATAATCCAAAACACTTAAAAGGTAGCAATAGTAAGAACAAGTACACAACTAATCAACGATATCAATGACACACATGAGGACTCAGGCCTCCAATTCACACTTCTTTTAGGAGATAGGTTCTTTGACATTGAGTATATTAAGTTGTTTTAATATGTTTTCCTTTATTATTATCGTGCCGGAACGTGGCACCCGATCCAATATTTGTGTCGGAATGTGACACCCGATCCAATATTTGTGTCGAAACATGACACCCGATCCAATATATGTGTCGTAACGTGACACCCGATCCAATATTTTTGTCGGAACGTGACACTCGATCCAATATTTGTGTTCATTATTCTTTATCATTACTTCTCACTTCATTATCAACGTTTCATCAAGCCTTCTTAATTCAAGGCATCACTTTGAGAGTTCAAGTTCAAGATTATAAATGGGTTCCATGGTCTTGGAATTGCAGACCAATCACAACAATATGTCAGTCAACCAATTCACAACAATTAAGTGTCACTTCAATATCAATAACAAATAATAACTATTTCACATATAATAAACCTCCATGACATCACGCTTGACAAAGGATGGGTCGCAAGGGTAGTTACTGCCCGGCGAGCAGTAGAGTTCTTGGGCTATCGCTTGAATCAGTTTGATGGCAAGTTTCAGACTTTGGAGGAGTTCACCCTTGAGGAGAATGACAGCATCTGGAAGGAGTTGGGCGCATGCTAGGCGGCGGAGTACGAGATGAGGGAGACCATCACTTCCTTAGAGTGCCGGCTCATGGAGGCAGTAAGCAAGATGGAGGCCATGAGCGCCACCATGAAGACCATGGGCGACACCATGGAGGCTATGAGTGCAAGGATGAGGGAACTTGAGGAAGGCATGGCTGAGAGAAGATGCATTGGGATTGCTGAGAGAGGGAGGCCAGGATTGAGGCTCCCAAGCCACCTGTCATTAAGGGTGTCCGTGACGCGCAAGAGGTGGAGAACTTCTTGTGGCACTTGCAGAATTACTTCAAGTATAATGAGGTAAGGAGTGAGGACATGAAAGTCAATACTGCCGTGATGTACTTGACCGAGATGGTGATGCTATGGTGGAAGCGAAAAGATGCTGAGATAAGAAGGGACTCTGCACGATCAGCAGGTGGAAGTAGTTCAAGGCGGAGTTCAAAAAGACCTTTTACCCTGATAATGTCATCAATTAAGCCAAACGGAGGCTTAGGGAGTTGAGGAAGATGGGTAGCATGAAGGCATACATAAAGGAGTTCACAAGTATCACGTTTCAAATCCCCAACCTCACGGAGGAGGACATGTTGTTCAACTTCATGGACGGATTGCAGGGTTGGGCCAGGACGGAGTTGGAGCATCGACAAGTTTCCACCTTTGACGAGGCCATCAAACAGGCAGAGGCTTTGACGGACTCTCGACATGATAGGTGAAGTGAAGACCGAGGAGAGGACTCGGATGGTAGTCATGACCAAGGTGGGGGAGATGGTGCAAAAGGCAAGAGTTGGCAGCCACATCCCAAGTATCATGACACTAGTAGGCTTTATAATAGGAGGTTTGGACGTCAAAGCAGCGAAGAGGGCAAGGCGCAGCCCGAGAAAGCGCTTAAGTGCTACATATACAAGGGGCCGCATAGTTACAAGAAATGCGCCGAGCTGAAGAGCCTTGGTGCCATATTGCGGAAAGGAAGGAGTAGAAGGCACAGAAGGAGGCACACGAATTAGGGGAAGATTCAGACACGGCCCAGATAGGCATGACAGGGCTATGTGGAACCAACATGCGGCAGCAAGAGAAGCCGAAGGGGTGCTGTGCACAATACGTGGATATCACGATCAATGAGCATCCCGCTCGTGCCATGGTCGACACAGGCGCAGAGGCTAACATCATGACTAAGTCTGTGGCAACTAAGTTGGGACTGAAATATAACCTAAGTAATGCGCAACTTAGGACGATCAATGCTCCAATGACTCCTATGTATGCAGTTGCTCAAGGAGTCAATATAGCGTTGGGTGAGTGGAATGGCAAGACCAACTTCCATGTCGCCCTGGTAGATCTCTTTGACATCATCCTTGGGCAAGAATTGTTCTAGAAGTGCCATGTGGTGATCAACCCCTGCCTCCAACAACTCGTGGTCTTAGAGCATGGAGGATCCTGCATGGTGCCCTTAGTACAGATGCCCAAGTCAGAGGGACAAGTTCAGTTGTTGACCTTGCGGCTTATGGAGGGGATCCAGGGTAAAAACCCATTGTCGTGTTCTATGCCCGCCAAGAGGAAAAATCGTCGAAGGAGAATTCGACAAAGGAAACCAAGCGGGAGTAAGGACCATCCACTGCAGAAGTACGCCTCGTACACAAAAATGGAGTGAACTCCGGACGACATGAAGACTTGCGGCAGTCTAAAGGTGGAGACTGGGGAGTTCCAACAGCAGCAATGCGCCAAGGTCATCGCATCATTTGGTGGGGGACAATGACACATCCCGCCTAAATCCTGCCTCAAAACAGTGCAGGAACGTGTCCGCCGTGCTCTAGAGGACTCCGAAATCCTGTAGAATTGTGCAGAAGATTGAAGAGAAGTCTAGAGAGATCCGGAAGGTTCCATAGACATTTAGAATTGTCTTGTAGTATTTAGTCCTCTCTAGACTTGTGTGGAAGAATCTAGAGAGGGACTAAAGTGTAAATACTTAGGGACTTATTGTGTAAATATTAATTACACTTTGGTCCCTAGGAAGTAATATAAATAAGAGGGCCATTTCGTTTGTTAGGCATTAAGAAGTAACCCAACAATCCATGAAGCAATCAAGTGTAAGCATTCTTCCAAGCATTAAGGAAGTCTTCCTTCCAAAAGCTCTCTCTTGTCTTTCAATATCTAGCGTTTCTTTAGCGGTCCAAAGGTGAAAGGCTTACTAGTGTTTGCAAGATCGTGAAAGAATTGTGAGCAAGCTGACTAGTGTAGAGTTTCGACAATTTTATCCTTCTAAGTTATTCCTATTTTCTAAATCTTTTATAATAAGATATTGTATAAAGATTATTTTCGTGTCCTTTTAAGTACTTCAATATGAA
>JAPFFP010042102.1:0-14466 GCA_026153255.1 Solanum medicagineum | reverse complement strand
GTTTTCGTTATTCCTGGTTTATTCTCTTGTACGAGTCCTGTTTGATTAAAAATTATGGTGCTCATTTTATGTATGGGGTTGATTTTCAGGAAAAATGCCTCCAAAATATAAGCAAGATATCAAGGCCTTCAAGAGGAAGTTGGTTGATGAGTCCTCTGAGAAGCGCAGTCTGAGGGATCTGTAGAAGTCCACAGGGTCTGCATTGACCTTGAGGCAGATGTGCCTCAGACTAGCGCCCGCGCTGCATAGACCCCAATGCAAGTTGATAGCCCATCCTAGTCTGAGAAGGAGGGCGATGGTGATGGGTCTTGAAGCAGTATGTCGCAGATGACTCCCTCCCACTCTGAGACCAGTGTACCGGATGCTTCTCATATTCAGCACACTGAGGACGATCTCTCTATCACCTCCACAGATCCCAGAAATGTCAGATGGGGAATCGAGGGCATGAAAGTTATCTACGATAAGGGGTTAGAGCTAAAGGGACAAGGAAAACTTGTTTGGCAATTTCACGAGGAGTCGAGGCTCAAAGACTATGGATTGAGTAGGGTGCTAGATTTGGATGTGGAGATCAAGCATCACGGTCTTGGATGTTTGTCACAAAGGTTCGGCAAATATGCCCCATATCTAGTCCGGGAATTCTACTTCGCCTACTATGCCAATATTCTCCAAGATCTTCCTAGAGGGAAGAAAGCTATAGAGCGACCAAGGTTGCGAGAAGTCTTACTTAGGGATCAGGTAGTGGACATCTTAGAGGAGACTATTAAGAGGGTTCAGTTCGGCCCAAACTATAGGGTATCTTGTTCTACCACATAGTATGATGATAGAATTGCGGAGATGAGGAAAGTGGTGAGCGAGAAGGATGTTGAGGTGAAAATCGAGCTCCTTAGGTGGATAGCTAGCCAGATTTGTGAGGAGGGTATGAGCCTATGTATGTTACAAACAACACTGATTAGATCAAAAAATCCCACCTCTCATTCTAGGCCAAATTTTGGAGGTCTATTATTCGTTGGCACATCAGGCCTACTTTTACGAATAATGTGACCACCTTGGAGAGAACTGTACTACTGGCCAACATTCTAGCTGGCTACGAGATTGATTAGGCCCGAGTCATGGCTGAACCATCCACGAGCCATCGATTCGTACCCAGACCTCATTGCCTTTTCCCATCCTGATACACAGATTGTATAATGAGGCAAGGGTGTGTGTCCTCCTTCACTTGGACCCACATGTAGAGGCCGTGTGCACTATGGATCCCAGCCTCATTAAGGCTAATGAAAACCTAGTGTCCTAATAGCGAGCAACTTCTCCTCCTATTCCAGATCCCGATTCCAGCCACCACCAGTTCTACTCCAGTTTCTTTAGAGTCGCCTTGAGCTATTGATACTGAGGCGATGTAATCCTCGAAAATACCTGCACCAGCACCTTATATTACTCAAGTTGATTTCGCAGACTATCCTCTTATATCTGCTTTTTCTTTTCAGGTTTTGGTGCATAGGTTAGCAAAGACGGAGCTCCAGTTGAGCAGTTTGACGAGCCAGCTCAAACCATGGGTTCGTCAGATGGTCTAGGAGTCAAAGGAGAGGGCCAAGGCATACACTCGTGAGATAGTAGATTAGACAGTTAGAACAGTGGATGTAGAGTAAATGCCTTTGAGGATAGATTCCAAAAGAGACTCGAGGATGCACAACCCACTGACCTGGTTGCTGTGAAGGATGAGTTGGCCTGGTTCAAGGTCGACCTGTTGAAGACATTAGCATATCCGATAGCAGCCCCAGAGGAGTCACCAGCGGGTGATGATGTGTTTGACTTATTCAATGACCGCCCATATGCCCACGGGGAGAGGCCCCTCAAGAGTGATGATGCAGCCTTGAGCCCGAAGAGACCCAGGACTGATGATGATGTTGCAACACTAGAAGAGCATGTTATTGATGCAGTGGTGCAGGAGTCATTACTATGGCGGCTATAAGGAGAGACCGGGAGCAGCATATAGCATGGGGAGTCGGGAGCTCAGGTACAGTTGTAGCCTAGACCACCGGGGAGGAGATTGGACCCCAGGACCCCTAGGATCAGATGGATGTTGGTGCTTGAGCACCATGTGTTTGATACTTTTGACCGCCCGACCTTATTGATGTTTTTGGATACTTTGTTCTCTTTATGTTTTTCTTTAGACAATTTGTTTTATTATTGCTTTTATGAATGTTTTATTTTGGATATTAGGTTTTCATCTAACTTGTTGTTTCTCATTTTGGATTTTTAAAAGTTTATATACATATACATATACACACATATATAATAGTATATACATATATATAATAATATATATATGTATATATATATGTGTATATATATATATATATATGTATATCTATATATATATGTGTGTGTGTGTGTGTGTGTGTGTGTGTGTGTGTGTTTACTTTGAGAACAAAGTATTTTCTTTTGGTGGGGTATAGGAAGTTACTGATTAGGATGAAGAAGAAGACTGAATAGCCTTTAGTCAATAACTTCCCCTATTTTTGATCCCAAGGTTTCTTGTCGTGTTTCTTTTTCGTTGTGGATGTTTTTAATTTTTGTTGAACCGGCATGTTTAGGTAGTCTTGATAATTTGTAGATGTATAATGATTACTATCTTTTGGCATATATATAATCTTGAAAAGATTTATGAATGTTTTGAAAATTGGCTACCTTCAAAATTTTGAGATTCTTTGTTACCATTGAAATCTTTCATATGATTAGTTCGCAATATTTGTTCGGTTAAAGAGGAGGCAAGTTGATGCTTGAAGCATGACCTGTGAGTCCATGTGATTGTGCATGCTATGCTATGTGTGTGTGAGCCTATTTTGTCATATTCATGCGTTGTGAACTGACTCAGAACTTTCCTTGTTACTCTAGGATTAGAATGGAGATATGGTTGATTGAGAAAGGATCTTATGCCATTGTTCTTTTAAGTTAGCCCACTTTTGCCTAAATGACCTACCAAATGTAGTAGTTAATCCTTTGTTCCAAATGTTTGAGCATTACGTGTACCTTTTCTTTCTTGACACCTAGCTACCCTAGCTTTGTTTTGTGAAATACCTAGACATTGGCCCTGGTCTATCCTTAAACATGTGAACCATGATTGAGGCAAAAGCCTAAGTTGAGGGTTGTTACCAAAAGTGGCCTTGGTTTATGGATATTGTGTACTTCACCTCAGGCTAAAAGCCTAAGTTGAGGTTGGCCTTTGTTGTGGTAAAATAATGAAAATGAGGTGGTTAGCTGGGAAGGAAACAAAGAAGAAAAGAATCATGTACCGGGTGATAGAAAAAGAAAAGAAAAGCACCTTGGATTGAAAAGAATGGCAAAATAAGTTAAAAAATAAGGCACAACTGAAAAAGAAAAAGAAAGCATCCAAAAAATCTTGAAAAGGAAGAATGATGGAGAATATAAAGAAAATG
Organism: Solanum medicagineum; assembly: GCA_026153255.1. Taxonomy (NCBI): domain Eukaryota; kingdom Viridiplantae; phylum Streptophyta; class Magnoliopsida; order Solanales; family Solanaceae; genus Solanum; species Solanum medicagineum. The sequence goes on along the minus strand of JAPFFP010042102.1, from coordinate 11,032 downwards.
GTTGAGTTGTGGAGGTAAAAGTGTTGACAAACGTGGTTCAAGGATAGCTTTTATTCACTACTTGCCTAAAATTCCATTACAAAGCCCCATGAGCCTGCGTTACAAGCCTTTTAAGTCCTAAAGTGATCCTAGTTCAACTAGTCTATAGTCCGGCGTTTGAGTATAAGGGCAAGCCTATAGTGTTGGTAATCATGCATGAATTTCATTTACGAGAGTCAGAATGCTTGCACAGTCCCCTAACTTCAACTATTTTTTAAGTGTAATATAAGGACTTCTTTTTCGTGAGGGCATTTGCACTGCATGATTGATACATGACTTGTTCAGTGACTGCGGATTGATGATACTCCTTCACTTGTCATAGTTGGATTGTCAGATGCATCATTGTGTTTTGGTTTGCTTGGTAGTTTTTGCAATCCGATTTTGAAAATGAGAGTTGGGTACCTGAATTGGAGCTATGTGATGTATATGCTATTAGAGTAGTTGCTATGTGTTTTTCATTGTCTACATAGATTGAGTCGTCGCTTGAGTACAAGCCACAGTTCTAAGTTGAGGGTGTTGATCTGTTGTCAAAATAAAAAATATTTGATGCCTGAAACAAAGGATTTTGTAAGTTCTTTTTGCAACTTTTTATGGTTTTTATGTGTTTTTGTGTTGTTCTTGCCGAAAATATAGGTTGGCATGATTTTGGGAGAAAATTGCAGATTTTGCTGATGTACAGGACATACGAGCCACCCTACGAGTCGCAGCCCAAGCTACCAGTCATTTGGCGCCCATGTAGCAAGAAATAGTGAGCAAAATTAAGAATCTACAAAGTGAGGGTTAGCCATACGAGGCCACCTTATAAGTCGTAGGTCTCATTACGACTCGTATAGGTAGGGATCGTAGCAAGGAACAATGAGCCAAAAGTTTGGACCAAGAACTGAAGGCCTAGACTACAAGAAGAGTATACGAGTCGTAGCCCAAGCAACGACTTGTAACAGTGGGTCGTAGCAATCAAGTCTAGAATAATAAATGCTGACTATAAAACTCCAATTACGACTCTTAGGTCACCGTACGAGTAGTATTTGTGATTCGTAATTGCTGCTAGCTGTAGATGTTTTTGTAAATAGTATGAATATTTAATGTTAGGGTTTTAGCTGTAGACTTTGGAATACTTTTTAGATTCCATCACTTTGAATATTCTCTCTTGAATATTTTCTAGGGTTTAGTGTAGATTTCAATTTTTATTTGAAGACCCACTTTGGGGTATTAAAAAATCACATTGTACTCGTTTTCTATTAATGCATGCTTGTGGTTTTCAACTTGAAGGTGTTTTTGTTCTTCAATGTTTTGGGTAATTTCTCAACTATATGTCTCATATTCCTTGTTGATTTTTCTAAGAACCCACAACTTGGGGTTGTGGGAACCACGAGTAGTTGACTTGAAATAATCTAGACTTTGTGTATTTCATTGATGGGGTTTTTGCATATATTGCCTATGTCCCTTCACTTTGATTGTTGTTTGGTGCTGGCCAACACTAAACCCCACCTACTATCACGATCCCGACCAAGGTAGTGATGAATAGGAAAAGGGAAGTAAATGACATGATTCGATTGATGTGTTCTCATCTAATCAACCAAATCTGACCAAGGGGAGGTTGACTGCGACAGTGGGTAATGGTTAGTTGGCACGCCATGGTTGCCGACCAGCCGCCATGGTGAAATTTGACCTTCACCTTCACAAGAGGGATGGAAGGTTACCTAAATTACCATCCTGCATGTGAATTCCTAATTAGAGTCATGCTGTCTAGGGTAATTGAGTCAACGAATCATGGGGAACACAATTCCCAAGTTGGCCCTCAATTTGATTATCTTCTAGCATTAATAGTGTACTATTTATTTTTGTTCTTCATTTTGAATCGCAACCCTCCCCACCATTTTAGACAATATAGTAATTGATGATTGAAATGATTGTTAGTGGATCAACATAGTCAAGCCCCGTATTCATTATGGATTCCACCTTAACCTCTGGTTAGGTTTATATTTGACTGTGATCGCTTTACTATTGGAGCGTGAACATCACTTATATAAAGTCTTGGCCTCTTAACTATGTGCCACTATAGGTTTATGTTATTTCCCTAATTGGTTTTTACTAGTGGATCCATCTAGGCAAGTTCTCCACTTTGTGGGGTCAAGTTTAGTTTACCTTGGCAAGTAGACTACTCCTTTATTCGGTGTGGAGTGAACATTTCAGGTTTCCAAGTAGTAGCTCGCTTGGTTTTATAGGTCCGTTACAGTCTCTTACCACATATGTGTTATATATTATGTAAGTTTGATTACATTCATGCATGTTTTAATTCAAGAATTGATTATACATATCATATTGAACTTAAGTCTATTGATTATGATTATGCATCTTGATTATTATGGCTTATGTTCCTTGTTGCATTGAACCGCGCATACTTAGTACATTCCAAGTACTAACACATACTTTTGCCTACATGATCTCACCATGTAGGGATCGGAGCTCCTACTCATCCTACTCATCCATGTGTTAGCTGGATCATTGAAGATTGTTATTGGTGAGTCCTTCGCATCGGGGACAACATCCACTTTACTTTCATGTTTTTGTTAATGACTTATCTATTTAGACTTTCTTTTATCTTTTGAGGGTGAGCCAGGAAGATGTTTTGGCCCCCGTTCCACTCATACTAGAAGTGTTGTTAGATTGGATGTTTTGTATTGATCTTGACTCTTATTATCTTTTTGTAAGGTGAAGATTTCCCTTAGTCTCATTTCCTTTAGATACTATGTGATATGTCCTCCTTTCTCTTTCATGTTTCCGCTAAACCAAGGACGTGTCATGTATGGTTAAGAGGCTTGTTTGGGGACTCCCTTTGGGTCCCCATTCATCGTGTTATGTCTAGGCCTTAGGATTGGGTTGTGACAGTTGGATGAATGTGAGATAGGGCAGATGTAGAGACTGAGATTGGTGAGATAGAAGTACGTAATGGTAAGATAGCGAGGTTGATAGAGAGAGATATGTTCAACCACTTGACCATCCTAACACCAAAGAACCTGTGGTTAACCCCAAAAAATTTTTGTGCCAAAGATATGCTTGCAAGAATCGTCAACATGGTTGAGGGAATTGACAAGGAAATCAAAGAGATGATGTTCACTTTCTCCTTATTGAATCAAACTAACACTTCTTATGGGGCCTCAATCAAGCAATTGGAGATCCAATTTGGTCATATTTCAGCCCACTTGAATCAAAGACAAAAGGCTGGGTTTCCAAGTGGTACGGTAGTGAACTCGAAAAATTATAACCCACAATGCATGGCGATTCCACTAAAAGTAGCAAGATAGTTGGTAATGATGCTTCTAATGAAAAAGTGGGCCAAGTAGCAAAGGCAAGGTTCCATTAGTTGTAGATGATAAAGTTCATGATGTTGTTGATACTATTGTGCAAAATAATGTAGCACCTACTCATGACTATCTTAGGAGTGATTGTGGTTTAAAGGTGGAGGGAAGTGTTTCCTCAAGTTCAAGCAACACTATACACTCTAATGCTATTCCCAACAACAATAACCCTCCTCATTCATAAGTGACTCCTCCAAAGGTTACTTTTAACCCTCCAATTCCATAATGATTGAAGAAGGTGAATGATAATGCAAAGTTTTAAAAATTCTTATGTATGTTTAAAACTCTTTCAATATATATTCCTTTAATGGAAGCTCTCCTTAAGAGGAAGCTCTCTTTTAGATAGCGATTTATGGAAAATCCATGAAGGAGTTGGTTACAAAAGAAGCAAAACATGGAATTCAAGACTATTGAGCTATCTCAACATTGCAATGCAATTATTTCAAGTAATTTGGTGGTAAAGAAAATGATCTAGGTGCAGTTACATTTCTTGCACGATTGCTGTTGTCCCATTCGTAAAAGCGCTCTATGTGATCTCGGGGCGTGTATCAACTTGATGCCATTAGCTATCTTTAAGCAACTTGGTTTGGGTGCTCCTACCTTGTCATGATCCAAGCCTAGAGCCTAGGTGTAACATGGCGAAGGGATAATCCGAAGGGACCCCAAACAAGCCTCTTAAGCATACATGATATATCCTTGTATGCGGAAGTATAATCAAACAACAAGCACATAATTCTAAGGGAAATGAGACTTTGTACTCAATCTATGGGGATGTTATGGAGAAGCGAATTAGCATGAACATGTAGCTAATAAAGTCTAAGCGTCGGGTAAGAATAAGTCATGCTATGGGGAGGAGTAGGGGCTTAGGACTGACTTCTCATCACTCATCAAGCATAGAAGGGAGTAGGGGCTAAGGGATGTCTTCAATAGTTACATAAACATAATAGGAGTTAAACTCGTAACATACATAGCCATATCCAACAACACCTCTAATCATGAGTGGAATTAGGGCTAAGACATCTCCTGGGTTTACCCTCAAAAGATAAATATCAATAATTTGACAAGTCTTAATAAATCATGAAAGTAAGTGGACATTGTCCCCAAAATGGAGGACGCGCTAATAGCAATCCTCAATCGATCCATCTAGCCATGTGGAGGAGGAGGATAGACAGGAGCTCCGGTCCCTACATGGTTAGATCATGTAGGCAAAAAGTGTGCGTTAGTACGTGGAATGTACTAAGCATGCGGGATGTAATGCAACAAAGAACATAAGCCATAATTAAACAATATGCATAACCATAATCAACGGATAAAGGTTCAATATGACATGAATGATCAATGCTTAGTCAAAATATGTATGAAGAATTACTAAGTCACATGACATATTATACATAGATGGGAAGGGACCATAAGCGACATGTAATACCAAGCGAGCTACTACTTGGAATCTCGATGTTTACTCCATAGTTGAGAAGGAGTTGTCTAATTTTCCAAGGTAAACCAAACATTTCACCTTACAGGCACTTACCCTATTTTCGGGAGCGTTCCACAAGCACCTTACGAGAACATAACCCTTTTTGATTAATGTATAAGAGAAGTCCTTATGGGAACTACCCATTTGTGATTATTAATTAGAATGCATTATACAGGGACACAATCACGAGCTGGACCTAGGGCCTAGCTGTGACACAACGAATGTGACCCCCAAAGGTATCCTATCCAAGCCTCGTGTTCATATCATAAGAATTCATAAGGTAAAATAAACATACATAAGAGAATTGGCAAGTGTAAATACATAAAGTGAAAATAGCATAGTTCCCATGAGGGAGTATACATCAACCCACTATGTCAAAATTATGCCTCTACATCATAGATCTTGGCGGGGTCTAGCACATAACTCACTAGCTCACTATCAATATATACACCAAAGGAGGAAAATGACAAAGTCTCAGCATCAAGGAAAGGATCATAAAGGCCTTGTTCCTCGAGCATGGGAACTCACCAACAAGTCTTTAATGTCGGAATGCAAATCTAGCCATGAAATGGAATAATCACCTCGTTGTCCGCCCATACATGGTTAGATCATGTAGGAAAAGAAGTATGCATTAGTACGTGAAATGTACTAAGTATGTAGGTATGCCATGAATCAAAAGACGCTATGATAATATCAATATGTATAATTATAGTCAATGGAATAAGGACAAAATATGTACAAGAACGCAAGTTAAATCCATAGGAAAAAAGCATCATAAAATGATTTTATAACCTTAACATACATATGTGGGAATAGGAACGTAACCGACAATTGATACCATGTAGACTACTATATGAAATCTTGATGTTAACTCGATATCAAGCTAAGATGAGTCTACTTTGTCAAGGTAGATTTGATCCTCACCCTATAGGCTCTATACTGCATAGTGAGTGTTAGATAAAGCTATATTGATCCATTAGCATAACAATAAGGCATAAAAAATGAACATCATTCCTACGGTGGGACATAGTTATAGGATCATGGTATCTAACATAATCCTCTCGGTATTAAGTCATATCCCATGAAATACATAAATCATGCATATACATAACTTTTGACATATTTCATACTTTATTAAAATCATTCTTTCATTGCTTTCAAATAATAATCATAGTATTTCATAAAACATCATGTCATAAGTGAAACGCCCCAAAAAAGTGCTTCGAAATGCCCATAATTGTAATTTCTATATATCTCAAAATCTATGCATGATATCTGAAATCCAACTTCATATTCTCGATCAGGGGGAAAAATTGAGTGAAAATGGGTATAATTCGGATTTTAGAGGACCCATAGCGAAAAAGAATTTTCACTAACTTACGATTTCCAAAGAGCATCCACGCCCTGGCCATGAAGCGCTAGGGGCGCAGAGCAATGTAAAAGTTTCCTTCGTGTTGGGCCCACACCATGGACCAGATGCGGACCAGTACAATGTTTCTTAGATTTTTTATGTCGGCCAAGGGCGTTGGGGTCATAGTCCCATGCTCACTTATGTGTAAAAACACCCGTACTTAGCCATTTTTCAATACTATATCACTCAAAACCCACACAAAAACCTCTCTAAGACTTAATCAAATATCTCACTCCAAATTTAAGGATTTCAAGTTTAACTATGGAACTCAAGGATTCACTTCAAGCTCAACTCAAGGAAATCCAAGTTTGAGGTATGTGTGTTTCATCCATTGGGTTCTTTCACCTATGGAGCCCAATCTCTCTTTTTATGAAAAATTACATGTTTTCAAGTTGTATCATTTATGAGTATCTCTTATTATGGGTTATGAGTATAAATTATATTGGAGTTTTATGAAATATTAATTTATTATGCGTGACTATCTATTTCAAGCGTATACCATGAAATGATTTTGTCTATTGTGACTATGCATATTTTGAGCTATGAAATTACTACATGTTGGTGTGTTGATTTGCATTAGGTTTTTTCATCTTATTTCACTCTTGAATTGCATGATTTTGAGCTAGCATCATGAACCCACCATGTTTTGATAAAATGTCAAGTCAAGAATTCTCAAGTTATTGATGATCTATGTCATGATTTACAAGTCAAGTGACTATATGATTATTAAGGGCTTTCAAGTATATATTGAATTCATGAAAATTAACTAAGATTTTACAAGTTACAAGTTAAGCCCTATTTCAAGGATTTTACCTCTTGTGAGCCATTCATGTTTAAGCAAGGTTTCATGTATGATTATGATCTACTTTCATGTTTCAAGTTAGGCTGACTAATAGAGGTGAAACATGTTTCAAGAGCTACTCCAGTCATGTTTCATGTTTCTTACAAGTTATTGAAGTTATGATGATTTCACGTATTCCATAGGATTTGACTTAGCACTAATTGAGATTTAAGATGGAGGCTCGACCCAAGGGGTCCTTATAAAAAGTCTTTTTTCTCTTCACTATGTGACACCATAGGATTATGATTATAAACCCCTTCCTATACTAGTGGATCCATCCAGTTCATGTTATCATGTTTGGTTTGCCTTGGCAATTAGACCACACCTAGCCGAGGGTGTCATGCCCGTTCCACCTGACCGAGGGTGGGGGGGTATTATGCCTTGGATTCCAAGTTGTAGCTACTTGTTCTATGCCAGTTAAGGTCTCTCCCCACACATGCATGCTAGATAAATTATACAAGATGAATGATTTATAAGAATGTTCTACTATGAGCATTGATCATACATGCCATATTAATATTATATATCTATTGCTTATGATCATGCATTTTGACTATGCTAGCCTATGCCTTGTTGCATTGGATCCCGCATACTTAGTATATTCAAACGTACTAACAGCATACTTTATGCCTACATGATATTACCATGTAGGAACTGGAGCTCCATTTGATCACCGTTCTCCACGTGGCTAGTACGATCCTTCGGAAATAAGCTTTGGTGAGTCCTCAAGTCCAGGGATACTATCTATGTTACTCATGCTATTTTGAGAGTTCTTTACCTTGAACATTTGTTACTATAAGGGTGAGCCCGGAAAGTGTCTTGGCCCCCCCTCCATTGTATGTTAGAGGTGTTATTAGATATTATGATATACTTATGCTATGAACTTCACTCTTTATTTCTTTTATGATTATCAAAGATTTTCCCTTATTCCCACTTCTTTTTTTTTATATCACGTGATGTTGTTCTGCTTTCGCACAAAAAATGTGTGAATGATATACTAAGAGGCTTGTTTGGAGTCCCTTCGGGTTCCCCATTCACTGTGTTACATCTAGGCCCTAAGCTTGGGTCGTGACAAACTTAGCATTAGAGCACTATGTTGTTAATGGTCCCCGAAATCCAACACACCGTGTCGATTAGAGTATTATTCATGGTTGTGAAGTGTTCTACAACTATGAATAGGAGGCTGTGAGGCGTTTTAGGAAATGTTTCACTTCTTCATGGTCAATATCATGCTTTAGATGTATGTGTAAGGCTTTTCCCATAACGAATGCACTTTGCTCCTCTAGATCATGCCGTTTCGAAGAGGGAGACTAAGAAGAGCCAGTAAACCCTAGGAGCAATTGGCCCCTCCCGCTCCTCAAGGTGGAGAGGTAGCCTAAGATGAGTTACAACATGCTATTACAATGTTGGCTCATGCTATGACTAACCAAATAAGCAAAGGGGTCCAAACCCCTCATGCTCCCACTCTGGCTTCTAGGGTGAGGAATTTCACAAGAATGAATCCACCGGAGTTCCATTGGTCCAAGACGGATGAGGACCCCAAAGATTCATAGACGATGTGTACAAGGAGCCTATCCATCATGGGGCTCAATTTAGTGGAAAATGCAAAGTTGGTGCCCTACCAACTCAAAGGGGTGGCTCAAATTTGGTTTAGTCAATGGAAGTTAGAGAAGGGGAATGATAATGCTATCCCTTGGGAAGAGTTCAAAGCTACATCCGTCAATCCGTTCTTTCCTATCTAGCTAAGGAAGGCTAAGATGATGGAGTTTATGAACCTTAAGAAAGGTTACATGAGTGTGAGGGAGTATGCCCTAAAGTTCAACCAACTCCCAAAGTATGCTCCACAATTGGTTGCCGAGCCTAGATCAAGGATGGACAAATTTGTGTCGGGAGTGTCCAACTTGGTTAATGAGGAGTGTAGTACCGCCATGCTAGTAGGAGATATGGATTTGTCCTGCCTCATGACATATGCCGAACAACTAGAGGGGAAAAATCTTAGAAAAAAAGAAATGGTGAGTCCAAGAGGGCTCGTTTTGAAGGTGGTTTCCAAGGTTTTAAGGGTGGCCGATTTCCTCAAGACCACAAGTTCCAAGGCCAAGGCTCATCCAATGCTCTTCCCAAGAGGTTTGCCAATGATAGGGTGACTAACACAAGATTCCAAGGTGGTAATGGAGGAATGACAAATCCTAGGTGCACAAGGTGTGAAAAGAATCACATTGGTCCATGTTTGAAGAATTCGAATGCTTGATTTGGTTGTGGTGAAATGGTCACAAGGTTATTGATTATCCTCATGCTCAAAACAAAGGTACAGATGGTCGTCCACTAAGCCAAGGTGCTAATGCGGGTCAAAGGAGAAGAGGAGGCCAACAAGGTGGTGCCCCGAGGCAAAATAGATTCTATGCTCTTCAATAGAGACAAGGGGTGGATGAGGTTCCTAATGTCATCACTGGTATGTCAAAGATTTTTGATTTTGATGTGTATGGATTGATAGTCCCGGGTGCCACTATTTCTTTTATTACTCCTTTTGTTGCCAAAAAGCTTCATCTTAGTCCCGAACAATTGTGTGAACCTTACGAACTGTCAACCCCTGTTGGTGAGTCCATTGTTTCCTAAAGAGTCTATAGAAATTGTCCCATGTTGATATTGCACAAAGTCTTGCCTTGCAATTTTGTTGAATTTATGGTGGATTTTGATGTCATTCTTAGGATAGATTGGTTGCGCGCATATTATGCTTTTATTTATTACAGAACCCATAGGGTTAAATTCCAATTTCCCTAATGAGCTTGTCCTTGAGTGGGAAAGTCGTGATGTGGTGGTCAAGGGTAGATTTGTTTCTTATCTTAAAGCCTAAAAGTTGATTTCTAACGGTTGTCTTTAACATCTTGTGAGGGTTAGGGATGTTGAGTCCAAAGTACTTCATATTGAGTTGGTTCCAGTGGTTAAGAAGTTTCTTGATGTCTTTCCCGATGAGCCGATGTTCTTCCCAAAAGGGAAATAGACTTTGGTATAGACCTCTTTCTCGATACATAACCCGTTTCTATTCCCCCATACTGTATGGCCCCGGTTGAATTGAAGAAATTGAAGGATCAATTGAGAGATTTGTTGGAGAAGGGTTTCATAAGGCCTAGTAAGTCACTTTGGGGTGCAACTTTGTTATTTGTGAAGAAAAAGGATGGTTCACTTAGAATGTGCATTGATTACCAACAACTTAATAGGGTCACCATAAAGAACAAGTACGCTCTACCAAAGATTGATGACCTTATTGATCAACTTCAAGGGGTTATTCACTTTTCTAAAATTGATCTTCGATCCGGGTATCACCAAATGAAAGTGAGGGAGTGTGACATTCCTAAGAAAATTTTCCATACTAGGTATGGGCTCTTTGAGCTTGTGGTTATATCCTTAGGGTTGACTAATGCATCACCTATATTTATAGATCTCATGAATAGGGTCTTTTACCCCTACTTCACATGTTTGTGGTGTTCTTTATTGACGATATCTTGATTTATTCCCATAGTGAGGAGGAGCATACGAATTACTTCGGGGTGGTGTTGCAAATCATAAGCGAGAAGAGGTTGTATGCTAAAAATGAAAATTGTGAGTTTTGGTTGAAAGAGGTTGCTTTTCTATAGGGCATGTGGTGTCAAATGATGGCATTAACGTGGATCCTAAGAAGACAAAGGTGATTAGAAAATGGCCTAGACCTTTGACTCCATCAGATATGTCACGCCCCTAAGTCCCGTTAGGGCGGACTAGCACCCGTTGCCGATAAGGCTCGGGAGAACCAACCTGTAACTATGCGCTTACTATACATATTATAAGGGGTTTCTGCCTTTAACATGCCTTAAAGCAGATAAACAGTGATAACAAGCCAAAAGGAAATGCATATGACTAGGCCGTTGGGGCCA
>JAPFFP010042101.1:0-14467 GCA_026153255.1 Solanum medicagineum | reverse complement strand
GCTTAAAACATGCATAATCATAATAGGTAAATCATCTCATGGTATAGACTTAAAAATGAGTAATCATGTACTTTCAAAAAAAATTTCATAAAATCCTAATATAGTATATGATTGTAATCTCTAATGAATAATACCTATAAGCAACACAACTTGGAAACATATAATTTTCGTAGAAATGGAAGATTGGGTTTCATGGATGAAAGGTACCCATGAATGAAACCCATATACCTTAGACCTTGAATTTCTTGAAACTGAGTTGAGAAAAACTTGAAGCTTGGAATGGGGTCTTGAAACCCACAACTAGTTTCCTTAAATTTGTATTGGGGTTTTGATGGAGGCTCTTGAGAGAATTTGAGAGTGTATTCCAATTGGGAGGAGTAAATTTGATCTTTAGGAATAGGGTTAGGTCTTTAGGAAGTGTTAAGATAGCATAGGAAGCCCCAAAACACCAATAGAAATGGCTATATTTACAGAACGCCATTAATGAGGCGGAATTTGGCAAAAACCCGTATATACCCCTACACATACGAGTTCTACGAAAATGGGCAGAACTTCTTTAGCCGAACTCTAAATAAGGTGAAACCAAGTGCGTTGGAAAGCTAATACAAAGAGCTTTGTTTTGGTAGGTCATAAGACACCTAGTTCTTTGTGTGCTAAGATATATGCCCCTTTAAAGTCGACCCTCCTATCGGTACTTGTGCAAAACTTAGGCAACACAAAATTTCATTGAGCTAGGCTTGATGTAGGGGACCCACTATGGTCTTAAACAACATAAATAAGATTGAGTTAGATTTGAATGAGAGCTTGAAACTTGAATGCGTTTCTTTAGATCCAAAAGTGAGTTTGGGACACTTGAATTCGGTGAAATATTTGTCTGAGTGTTTGAGAGAATATTAGGGAATGTCTTGTATGATATGAAAGTGAAATATGGCTGATGGGAAGACTTAGGCCCAAGAGCCAAATCCCTTGGACTGGAATGTAAAACTAGGCACAAAAATATACTATGGCACGCCCCTGGCGCGTCGCGTCTAGGGAGCGAATCTTCACTGTTTTTGCCAACTATGAAATTTCGTAATTTTCTACGGTTGCTCTAAAATTTGGTTTAGATCCATCTCCAATACAATTTTTCCCCCTGAAAAAGAATATGAAGTTGGATTTTTGAAATCACGCACGGATTTTGAGATATATGAAAATTACAATTTTGGGCATTTCCAAGGTACATTTTAGGAACTTTTTGGGGTCGTTTCACTTGTGATAGGCCACCCGGCCTTTGGTGTTTGTCTTTGACTTGTTGGTTACTATGATAACCGAAAACAAACTTGGCAATGTCCCTCTATATACCTCCTACAATACACCTCTTTCAAGTCTCTATACATCTTAGTAGAATCAGGGTGAATAGATAGGAAGAACCATGAGCCTCAGCAAGAATCTTTTCTCTTATGCCATCAACACAAGGCACACATAACCTACCTTGGTATCTAAGGGTACTATCTCCCCCTTGGGAGAAAACCTCTACCTTACTATCTTTTACCAATGACTTAAGTTCTAACAAAACGGGGTCAAGATCTTGCGTAGCTTTCACCTCCTCGACTAATGAAGATTTAGAGCCATCAACTACCACAACACCCTCATTTTCCACCTCTTCCAACCTAACTCCCAATCTGGCTAACCGATGGACCTCCTTAGCCACCTCTTTACCACCACCATCAACATGTACTAAGCTACCCATAGACACCCTACTCAAAGCATCCGCTACCATATTAGCCTTACTGGGATGATAATGCACACTCATATCATAAACCTTAAGAACTTCTAACCACTTTCATTGTCTCAAGTTGAGATCCTTTTGAGTGAACACATATTGGAGACTCTTATGATCGGTAAAGACATCAACATGCACCCCATACAAATAGTGACGCCAAATCTTTAATACAAACACCACGACGACTAGTTCAAGATCATGAGTAGGATAATTCTTTTCATGCACTTTGAGTTACCTAGAAGAATAGGCTATCACCTTCCCATTTTTCATCAAAGCACAACCCAAACCAACACTAGAAGCATCATAATACACAACAAATCCTTCTAGCCCTTCCGATCGTAACAGTATAGGAGCGGACACGAGCTTATCTTTCAATGTTTGGAAACTCTTTTTACACTTATTGGTCTACACAAATTTTGGCCTTCTTTTGAGTTAACTTGGTCACAGGAGAAGCAATTGAAGAGAACCCATTCAGAAACCTCCAATAATAACCCGCTAAGCCCAAGAAGCTCTTAATATCCAACGAGGACAATGGTCTAGACCAATTTCTAATCACATCTGTCTTTTAGGATCCACCTTAATACCATCCCCCGACACCACATGACATAGGAAGGTAACCTCTCTTAACCAAAATTCACATTTTTTTATACTTGGCATATAACTTCTCTTCTATCAATATTTGTAGCACTACCCTCAAATGGCCCATATGCTCCTCCTCACTATGTGAATAGATCAAAATATCATCAATGATGACCACAACAAATGAATCAAGGTAGGGTTTGAAAGCCCTATTCATAAGATCCATGAAGATAGCCAGTGCATTGGTCAACCCAAAGACACCACAAAAAACTCATAATGCCAATACCTAGTTCGAAAGGCCGTCTTGGTAATATCACACTCTCTTAACTTCACTTGATGAAACCCGAACCAAAGATCTATCTTAGAGAAGTGACCGACCCCTTGCAACTGGTCAAACAAATCATTGATCCTTAGAAAAGGATAGTTATTCTTTATGGTGACCCAATTTAGTTGTGGGTAGTCGATAAACATTCTAAGGGACCCATCCTTCTTCTTCACAAACACTGGATCACCCAAAGGTGATTGGCTAGGCCTAATGAAACCCTTCTCTAACAAATCCCTCAATTGTTACTTCAACTCCTTTAACTTTGTCGGGGCCATACGATATGGGCAAATGGAAATGGGTTGAGTATTGGGAAGAAGGTCTATACCAAAATCTATTTCTCTTTCGGGAGGGACACCGGGAAGGTTATTTGGAAAGACATCAAGGGACTCACTTACAGCCGGAACAGACTCTATACGAAGGACCTTTGGACTGCATATGCCTTACCCTCACAAGATGATAGAGGCACCCCTTAGAGATCAAGTTAAGGGCTTTAGTGCAAGAGATGAACCTACCCTTGACACTACATCATGACTCTCCCTCTCAAGAATGGATTCATTTGGGAATTGGAATTTGAACCTACAGGTTCTACAATCAATATAGGCATAGTATGCATGTAACCAATCCATCCCAAGTATGACATCAAAATCCACCATTTCCAACTCAACAAGACCTCTAGGCAATATCTTATGCAAAATACAAATGGGACAATTTCTAAAAACCTTTCTAGCAATAATAGATGCACTAATAGTGGTAGACACCTCATATGAATTACACATTAAATCGGGTTCAGCATGAAACTTTTTCGCAACAAAGGGGGTAACAAAAGAAAGAGTGCCACCTGGACCAATCAATGCATACACTTCAAAATCAAAGGCTTTGAACATACCGGTGACAACATTGGGGACCTCTTTAACCCCTTGCCTCCCTTGGAGTGCATAGAATTGATTATGACTTAGGGCACTGTCACGACCCAAGCCTAGGGCCTAGATGTGACACGATGAATGGGGAACCCGAAGGAACCCCAAGCAGCCTCTTAACTTATCATTACAAATCCTTGGTCACGGAAGCATATAAAAGGCATAAAGTAAGCAAAAGAAACAAGGGGCTATGGGATAGCTTGTGAAACATCAACATCAAAGACAAGGAGTTGTATCTCATATCATAAATACACAACTCGTCCAACAAACACCTCGAAGTACATAGATAGAGCGGGGGCCAAGAAAAAGTTGACAGGATCACCCTCAGAGTCAATAGAACATAAGATAGTGTCTCTATACATTAATGATAGCAATATAGACTAAGTCACCGAAATGGAGGGCTTACCAACAAGCTTGGAATAACACCGACTAGCCATGTGGAGGAGGAGGATGATCAACTTGGGCATCTGTTCTTACATGGTGATATCATGTAGATAAGCGTATGCGTTAGTACGTTTGAATGTACTAAGTATGTGGGATGCAATACAACAAGAAGTAGACATCATAATCAAAATGCACAATATTAAGTAATAAACATAATATACAATATGCCATGTATGGTCAATGCTTAATTAAAACATGCTTAAGTAACTCATGCTTATATAGGATATCATATGTGAAGAAGAGACCAAGCTAGCTGTTCAAGGTATAAATGACTTGGGTGGTTTTATTGTATAAACCCCTCACATGGTTGATGGTTATGACACCTTACCAACATGGTGACGAAGTATAAAGCTCTCACATGGTTGATGAGTATAAACACCCAACATGGTTACCCAGGCTCTTGTCCCCCCGGATCAGGTGTGGTCTAATACAACACTTTATATAGGATTTATCATATGCTCTAGTGCAACACTTCATATGGGAATAATCGTATACATAAGATCATTTCATCATCAAAACATCATTCATATCATATCTCATGCTTGAGGGATGTGTAATGGGGTAAAAGACCATGCAATTTAGAGATGAAATTATGCAAGAAAATTAGTAATAAAACCATCAATCAACACTTTGCAATACCTCCAAGACATTCACATCAAAACCCCTCATCAAATCCAATATTAGATCAAAGATTTGAAGCTCAAAACATGCTAAAACAACCATACTTTTATGAACTAAAATCATTGTGCATTAAATTTCTCAATATAAAAGACCCACATGTAAAATCAACTTTAAATCATTAATTTTTGAGCAAAAGTGGGTTTGGGAACATGGGTGGGAGGATCCAATGGTTTAACACCACATATCTTAGGTCTAGAGTTGCTTAGAATTGTGATTGGGAAGAATGGAGGCTTGGAAATGATCTTTGAATCCAATCTTATTCTTGGGTTTCCTTGAAATTGGATTGATGCTTGATGGATGCTTTTGAGAGAACTGAGAGTGTTTTTGAGATAAGAGTAATGAGTTTTATCCTTCGGGATATTGTTTAGGTCTTTTAGGAAGATTAGGATAGCAATGGAAGTCTAAAAACGGCATTAGAGTAATTAAAATTTACGATGACGCCATAAGCGAACGGATGGAAAAATTGGCAAAGTATCGTCTCACTGGAGACTTGAATGACTGTGTGGCACTCCACAGGTCGTGTGGAGCTCCCGTGAGACAAGACTTAGATAGAAAAATGGAATTGGAACAGTTGAGAAAAAGTTAGCGTCGACATCACTTTGACGGCCACTTTCACCGACTGTCGTTTACTAGTCTGTCCCACCTCACTTAGACAAAAAAAGGTTGCAGGCCTCCACATGCCCAAGTGCCATGGGATGTCCCACTCCACATGGCCCGTCAATAGTTCCCATGGTAAAAATCTTAGCCACATTTTCCCCAAGTCCAACAAGCTTGGTTTACAACACCTTGTGGCCATCCCATGGTTAGTGTGTTGGCCACAAGGCCCGTGCCACCTTCCTTGGTGCCAAAAATGTCCGTTTCCAACCCCAGCTGACCCAAATGACCCATCAAAGGGTACATTGGTGGTCAAGCTGCCCGTGTGAGTTCACTGTAAGGGAGGGTCTCACAAATACGGTCATAACTCCTTTATCCGAACTCGAAATAAGGTGAAACCAAGTGCGTTGCGAAGCTAATTTAAAGAGATTTCATTTGACATTCATGGGCCACTCAAATCCAAATGTTCCAAAAGTTATGCTAGTTTAAAGTTGACCCTTTCATGAACCATCACCCAAAACATAACTCTTAGGGGAGTCTTGAGCTCGTTTAGGTACTAGGAGTCTCCCATGAACCTAATACACCCCAAATCTAACCAAATGAGACTTGAAACAAGGATACATAAGAGCATAGAGTTACGAGGTGTCACAATATCTCCCCATTGGGAACATTCATCCCCGAATGTTAGGAAAACGTACACAAGGAAAGTAGTCATGAAAATTTTTGCTAAAACATAGATGCAACAATGTACCTAAATGTGGTCTTCAAGAAAATCTCAATATGAAAATCAAAATCCACATAATATTATTAACATGAATATGAATGCATGCAATGTAAAATGAAACTTAATACTTGAAATCACAGAGGGGACTTAGAATTGGTACCTTATGCTTGAGTGGAGTGGAAAAGATAAAGATACCGCTTTTGCATGTCCTATTCGGCCTCCCATGTAGCACTTTTGACTTGTTGGTTCCTCCAAACGACCTTAACGGATATCACCTCCTTGTTCCTCGATCTCTTCACTTGCCTATCCAAAATCCAAATCGGAACCTCCTCACAAGTAAAGTTATCCTCAACAACACCCACCACATCAAGAGGTACAATGGCATTAGGGTCACCTACACATTTTCTCAACATAGAGACATGGAACACCGAATGAACCAAGTTCATTTCACTAGGAAACTTCAACTCATAAGCTACCTTGCCAACCCTCTTCAATACCTCATAAGGACCAACATACCTTGGACTCAATTTCCCCTTTTTATCGAAACAGAGCACACTTTTCATTGGAGAAACCTTCAAATAAACCCAATCACCCACTTTGAATTCAAGCTATCTTCTTCTCACATCGGCATAAGATTTTTGACGACTTTGTGCCATCTTTAACCTTTCCCTAATCATCCTAACCTTCTCAAGAGCATCCTTAACTAGATCCGGTCCAAATAGGGCACCTCTCCAACTTCAACCAACCAACCGGTGATCTACATCGCCTCACATAAAGAGCCTCAAAACGGGCCATACTGATGCTAGAGTGATAGCTATTGTTGTATGCAAATTCAATCAAAGAAAGATGGTCATCCAAACTGCCCCTTAACTCCAATACACATGCCCTAAGCATATCTTCAAGGGTTTGAATGGTTATTTCGGCTCGGACACTGTTTGAGGGTGGAAGGCTGAACTAAGGTGAACTTTTGTACCAAGAACCTTTTGAAAAGATCTCCAAAAATATGAAGTGAATTGTGAACCATGATTTGATATGCTGGACAAAGGAACCCCATATTACCTCACTAACTCATGGATGTACAACCTTTCATACTCTTCGGCCCCATATGTGGTATTAACTGGTAGAAAGTGAGCCGATTTTGTCATCCTATCAACCACCACCCAAATGGAATCAATACCTTTTCTAGTCTTGGGCAACCCAACCATGAAATCTATATTAATCACCTCCCACTTCCAATTGGGAATCTCTATGTCTTGGGTTAGGCCACCCGGCCTTTGATGCTCGACTTTGACTTGTTGACAACTATGGCAACTGAAAACAAATTTGGCAATGTCCCTCTTCATGCCTCCCCACCAATACACGTCCCTCAAGTCTTTATACATTTTGGTAGAACCAGGATGGATAGAATATGAAGAATTATGGGCCTTATCAAGGATCTTTTCCTTCAAACCATCAATACAAGGCACACACAACCTACCTTGGTACCTAAAGGCACTAACTCCCCCTTGGGAGAAAACCTTTACTTTTCCCTCTTTCACTAAGGCCTTCAATTCAAGCAAGGCAGTGTCAAGATCTTATTTTTCTAGCACCCCATCAACCAAAGAAGATTTGGAACCATTAACAAAAACCATACCATTATCTACCTCTTCCAACCTAACCCCCAATCTTGCCAATCGATGCACCTCCCTAGCCATCTCCCTATCACCACCATCAACATGAGCTAGGCTACCCATAGACACCTGACTCAAAGCATCCACCACAACATTTGCCTTCCCGGGATGGTAATGCACACTCATGTCATAGTCCCTAAGAAGTTCTAGTTACTTTCTTTGTCTCAAGTTGAGATCTTTTTGAGTGAAAATATATTGGAGGCTCTTATGATAGGTGAACATATCAACATGCACCCCATACAAATAATGAAACCAAATCTTTAATGCAAACACCATGGTGACCAATTAAGATCATGGGTAGGGTAGTTCTTTTCATGCACCTCGAGTTTCCTAGAAGCATAGGCTAGAACTTGCCATTTTGCATTAGTACAAGACCCAAACCCACTCTAGAGGCATCACAATATACAACAAATTCCTCTTGCTCATCCGATAATGATAATTTAGGAGTAGACACAAGCTTATCTTTCAATGTTTGGAAGCTCCTCCCATACTCATCGGTCCACACAAACTTAACCTTCTTTTAGTCTATTTTGTCATGTAATAGATCATCAATAACTTGAAAATCATTGTCGAGACATTTTACCAAACACTTGTGGGTATATAATGCTTGTTTATAATCATACAACTCAAGAGTTAGATAATATGAGAAAACTCAACACATATCAACCCACCAACATATAGTAGAACCCTCATGTGGCTTGAAATCCATCATCAAATCTATAATAGATTATAGTCTCATAGCTCAGAACATGCATAGTCTCAATAGACAAAATCAATTCATAATATAAACTTGAAATAGATAGATATGCATAATCAATCAATATTTCATAAAACCCCAATATAATTTATAATCAAATCAATAATAAGAGATACCCATAGATGATACAACTTGAAAACATACAGTTTTCATAAAAAAAAAGATTGGGCTCAATGGGTGAAAAGACCCAATGGATGAAAGACACATACCTCAAGCTTCGGTTTTCTTGAGATGAGCTAGAAGTAAACTTCGAACTTGAAGTGAATCCTTGAGTTCCAAAGTTAAGCTTGAACTACATGAAACTTGAAGATATTTAGGTAAGTCTTGGAGAGGTTTTTGTGAAGGTTTTGAGTGATATAGAGTTGAAAAATGGCTAAGTATGGGTGTTTTCATGCATTAGTGGGCATGGAGCTATGGCCCCAATGCCCTTGGCCGACAGAGAAAAATTAAGGAAAAACTAACACTGATTCTCATCTGATCCACGATGCGGACCTAACGCGAAGGAAAAATTAACACCGATTCGCGCCCCAGGTACGTCGCAGCCTGGGCGCGGACAGACACTGTTTTACAAAAATTATTTTTTGCTATAAGTCCTCTAAAATCTGGGTTATAACAATTTTCCACTCAACTTTGCCTCCGATCGAGAATATGAAGTCGGATTTTTTGATATCACGAACAAATTTTGAGATATATGAAAATTATGGGCATTTTGAGGTACAAATTTAGGGCATTTCACAATGTTTGATGCCTTGTCTAAATATGTTGCATAGTTTGTGACTATTGGGGAGAAGTGGATCTGGTTTTCCATCAAAGTTTTGGATCCTAAGTTACAAGTTCTATCTATTCACATGACCGTTGCAGGTAAAAGTTATATTGAAGTGATAGACATTGTGAAGATGATAGATTGAGTAAAAAATGTTGCGCAAGCCAAGATTTTGGCTAAAAGGACTAGAGTGTAGCTAGCTTCCATGGTTCTTACTCAAGTGTTCAAGTAGGTTGGCCAGTGTAGTCATCCATGCTTGCTTCTATAGGTGGCTACTGTAGGATTTCACAGTAGAATCTCCCTTTGTATGGTCAAGGAGATTCTTCCACACCATGTACTCAGCCTTTTCTTAATCATCGTTGATATAATTATAGAGACTAGGACAAATGAGGAGGGAATTTTCCAAATCCCATATAGATGATCCTGATCAATAGTAAAACAAATCTGTAATATCGGTTAGTGCAGGTAGCAACACCAGAGGACATCTACAAGGTTGGCGAGGAGGAAATTAGAGAGTCCACGGAGGCCTAGTTAATGATAATACATGTAGAAGAGTAGTGCAATAATGCAAAGAGGTTTTCCTTAGGATGGTAAGGTTTAGTTTTATGCATTTCTAAGAAGGACTTAGGCTGAGGCATCTGATGCAATGATTATATATACTATTTTTGTCTGCAATTGAATGACTAGAACGTTGTTTTACTAAGCTCTAATTATTCTTATTGGTTAGTAAACTTATCCATGTATTTTGATGTGATTTGTGATACACTTGATGTCCCTATACATGTTTCAAACTCAGTTGGAGAGTCTATTGTAGTCACTCATGTCTATTTTACTTGTTCTATCCTATTTTTCAATTTCCAAATTTGGGTTGATTTGGCAGTTTTTGAAATGACTAATTTTAATATGATCTTAGACATGACTTTTTTTCTTGGGTCATAGAGCTTAGACATGACTTGGTTATCCACCTATCATGCAATGTTTTATCAAAATGTCAAAATTGTGAATCCTAAGCCAACTAAGGGGTGTACAAGCCTAACCCAACTAAGGTCATATTTTACCATTGAGAAACTAGTGGGACAGGGTTGTTTTTCTTATTTTTTTCAGATTTGCGATTTTGATTCTGAGTCTCCCTCTTTGATTTAAGGAAGTTATTTTCTACATAGTTATGTAGTATGCCGATGTATAAGTAGATACATTTCTAGATTAATTTAGAGTTGAGCGCACTACAAGAAAAAAATTCTTTAACTAGGGGAAATTATGTCATTAACAGTTTAAATTGGGTCGCTAAATGTCAATAACAACCGGCACAAATATGTTCCACACTAGTTGTCAAAAGTCCTGACGTTAAAAGTTAATGACCAGATTCCAATTTAGTCGATAAAAGTACATTTAACGACCAAATATATTCTGGTTGTTAGTGATAATCCTATCAAATCAGATTGCAAATCAAAAGTATAGATTACACAATCTTTACAGATATATGTTAAGGATAATCATATCCAATTAGATTCCAAACTTACAATCTTCCCAGATATGTAATATTGTATATAAGGTAGTCTAGCTGAGTTGTAGAGATTTGATACCTAGTTACCATAATTAGTTAGTAATCTTCATTATTTATGTCATTGTAGTCTTTGAACAATAAACAAGAAGAAGAATTATTCCATTCTAAAAACTCTTTATGATATCAGGGTAGTGACCCAAATTGCTTCTTAAAAATCATTTTTTTTCTCCATCTTTCTCATGGCTTCCTCTAGCATAATTAACCTTACTCACTTTTCTGGAAAAATCTTGATTTCTATCAATGGTTCTCAACTTCCCTTGAAACATACTCTCAAAACGTTCCAACTTGGAGAGCCCAAATTACTCCCTAACTTCGTGATCACAATCTTATGAGTTATGTCACTAGTGCAAACAAGTCACCCCCAACCACCATTGGAAAAGGTGGTCAAAAAGTCTCTAATCCTAAGTATGAAGTTTGGGACAGTCAGGATCAGTTAATCTTGGCAACCATCATTGCTTCTATATTTTTTTCGGTAAGAACACCATCGCAGATGCCAAAACCTTCATGGAGGCATGGATCAAGTTGCAAATGGCATTTGCAAACAAATCAGCTACACGGATTTTGTCCTTGTGTGACAAATTATCCAAAGCAAAGAGAGATTCACGAACAGTTGTTGAATATCTTCAAGTGATCAGATCAATTGCTGAAGAACTCTCTTCGTGTGGAAGCCCTGTCACTGATGTAGATCTTGTGGTTCATGTTCATAGTGGTGTTGGATCTGAATTTCGAGAAATTGTTATAGCTATTCATGCTAGAGATACTATTATATAATTTGATAAACTCCAAGACATGCTACTGGCTCATGAACTGTATTTGAATCAAACAAATCCCACATTTGACACAACTCCAGTCACTGCAAATCATGTCAACAAAGGTACAAATTCTAGATCACCATATTAGCAAAAACAAGGTAATTCAAGGAACACAAATCAACATTCTCAATATGAAATTCTAATGTTGGTCTTCCAACGAAGTTCTCATCATATAAGTCTTAAAATTCTACACAAAACAACATTCTCGTAGCATTGGATCTCCCAAAGTGCAATGTCAATTTTGTCAAAAACATGGGCATCATGTCAAATAGTTTTATCAAGCGCATGACTATTTTAGGCACTTTCTTTCACAGAATCCTCAATCTCACTACACTTATGTGAATTTGAGATCTGATCAGCAATGGTTGTTAGATATTGGTGCATCCCATCAAATCACTAATGACTTGAGCAACTTATATGTTCATTGACTATATTATGGTAGTGACGAACTACACCAAACTAATGGCTCAGGTTTGTCTATCTCAGATGTTGGTTCTGGTACTATTTCTCTCCCGGCCAAAAAGTTCCATCTTTCTAATTTTCCTGTGTTCCCTCTGCTAAAACCAACCTCATTTATGTATCACAATTCGGTACTTCTAAACCAAGTGTCATTGAGTTCTTTTCTAACTATTTTCTTGTGAAGGATCAGTTCACGGGGGAGATTTAGTTCATAGGCCCACTTGGTCAATCTTTGTACAAGTTTTTGTCCCCTGCAGTTTCAAATAAACCTGTCTCCTTCAGTATTCATCTTTCATCAGAGTCTTGGCCATCCAAATGCTAGGATCTTTAATTTCATTTTTGTCCAAATTTCAGTTACCAACATCTTCTATTAAATCATCAGTTTGTAATCCTTGCTAAGGCAACAAAAGTTATCGCCAATCTTTTGGTGTTTCTTCTCTAAGAAGTAGTAGGCCTCTTGAGCTATTATATTCTGATTTATGGTGTCCTACCCCTATGCAATCAATTGATGGGTTTCGTTATTATACATATTTGTCGACCATTACACAAAATATATCTGGTTCTTTCCTTTAAAGGCTAAATCAGATGTGTATTCCATTTTCCCACCATTTCAAAAACTTGACAAACATATATTTAATGTCAAGATAAAATCAATTTACACCGATGGGGGTGGAGAATATGTTGCACTCAGAAAATATTTTCAATCTTGTGGAATAAACCATTTGCAAACACCACCTCAGACCCCACAACACAATAGGGTTGCAGAACGTTGCCCATCGTCACCTAGTTGAAACTGGCCTTACGTTATTGCAAATAGCTTCCCTATACTCTTCCATTTGGTCTTTTGCATTCAAAAACAGCCACTTACCTCATTAATCGTCTTCCCACACCACTTTTACAATCTTTTTCTCCTTATCAAAAGTTGTTTAACCGTTCTCCCAATTATCATCTTTTGCGTGTCTTTGGTTGCCTCTGTTATCCTTGTCTTCATTCTTATACCAAGTCCAAATTCGATCTCAAGTTTTTCCTCTGCATCTTTCTTGGTTGCTCTTTGCATCATAGTGCATATGTTTGTTATGATCTTAAATCGATGAGGTACATTACCTCATGTCATGTGGTCTTTCTTGAAAATGTTTTTCCATATCAAACTCTTCTTTCAGATACTCAGTCCAATACAAATTAGTATGATATCTCTTCAACTGAATCTTCTCACACCATAATCCCTTTCAAGTCTAATTCCTTTCCTAGTTCATCCTCATCTCCGAATCCTTCCATTGAACATTTGTCGTTACCTTGTGAACCTTCTCCTTCAACTATGAACACCAATCCTTCTCCTCTAACATAAAATAGCATTCCTTCCTCTTCACTGCCAAACACTCATCCCTTGGTCACTCATTCCAAGAATAACATTTACAAACCTAAATTTTGTAATGACCCCATAAAGTGCCCGAAAATGTGTCACGGAAGTGTTTGGAATCAGAATTTCCATATATCTCAAAATCCATATGCGATATCAAAAATGACTTCATATTCTTGTTCAGGGGATAAAATTAAGTTGGAAATGGGTCTAACCCCGATTTTGGAGCAACCATAAGGAATTTTGAAATTTGAAAGTTTGATGAAAACAGTGGGCCTGCGGGTCACTGGCGCGACGTGTCAGTGTTATTTTTCAGTGTAATTTTGTCCAGCTTTTCTATCTCGGTCCAAGGCTTATGGGTCTTGGGCCCAAGCCTTCCCGTACGTGAAAATACCTATGCTTAGCCACTTTTGTCTTCATATCATACAAGACATTTCCCACTACTCACTCAAACACTTAGTCTTATCTTTCTCTCAAAATTCAAGTGCCAAAACCCTCTCCACATTCTAAGGATTTCACTCAAGCTTCAAGTCTCCATCTCCAATCTTCATCAAGTTCATCTTCGAAGCTAAGGTATGTGGGTTTCTTTCATGGGTTCCTTTCACCCATGATACCGAAGCTTTCTTTTACTCCAATTTGCATGATTTAAAGTTGATTTACTCATAGGTATTATTTATTATGAAATTCACTATATATGATGTTGGAGTTAATGAAATTGTGACTGTTTTACTATGTTTTGCGCTGTGAATCTAAGATCTATTGTAAAATTTGATGAAAGGTTTTTATGTACATTTCTTGAGCGTGTTACCAAGTATCTATTGATGGTTTTACATTAGATTTTCCAGCATGATAACACTCTTGAATTACATGATTTTACACTAGTACTACACACCCTCAAAGTTATTGATGAAATGTCTGGTTATGGTTCCTTGAGGAATTAAAGGTCCTATCCATGTCTTATAAGTTGAATGACTATATGATGATGAAATGATGATTGAATAGTGATGGGTTGATGATGAAATGATGATGAAAAAGAATGTTTGTATATGATGATGAAAG
>JAPFFP010042100.1:0-14467 GCA_026153255.1 Solanum medicagineum | reverse complement strand
GCTAGAGGTACGAATCCCATGTGACAAGCATAAGTAAATGTATAGTACGAGTTGGTTCTCCCGGGCCTTATCGGCAATGGGTGCCAGTCCACCCTAACGGGGCATGGGGTGTGACACTAGGTACTACTACTGTAGTGTAATTGTTTGTACAATGTCTTTTCTGAAATTGCTTATATACTCCATGCAAAAAGTGTGAAAGTTTGTGCTGCGAAATGCCATTTGTTGGTCAAGGCCGACCATCACCGACCACTCCAGCTATGCGCAGAATATTCACTTGATCGCTTTCTTGTGCATCCTTATGAGGCTTCTTCCACTACAACACTAGACAATGTTTCTTCGCTCCGCCTATCCAATTCAGTGATGCACCGAAATATTCTTCATATCGCCTTTCTGTCAGTGTTTTGGGGCATTGGGTGCTGCAACTGTAGGCGTTTACTTGTGCACTTCAGCGTATCGCCGAGTATGCTTTGTGACATCAATCCTGACCGCACTCTTGACTTGACCTGGAACCATGGTTGTTGCATAGTTACGTGATCTCCTTGAGCATTTAGTGGAACACCGAGGATGTCGGTGACATCGCTTTTCACAGCCTTTCAGTACTTTTGTTCACTTTCCAGGATTCCACCAAGACTTGCCCTTTTACGAACTTTTAACTCCATTTCCTATCATGGCACATGCATATTTGTTAGAAATTGGAAATATTAACACACTAAGGGCAATGTTTCTTTGCAATTTAGTCCCAAAATGAGTCCCAAAAATGGACTTATCACTAAGTAACATTGTCTACGGCAAAAAAACTTGTCAGCCATACACATCATGTGCAACAGTATCTACATTGATATACAAGTAAGGAGTGAGATATATATAAATATAACCCAGTATGATCCTCGACTGACTACTTAAATACTCTTGGAACAAGAGTTATAAGATACATCTGAATAACAGACATACATAAATAATATACACAAGAATATACTTCATAATATAAGGCTCAATATGTTTAAACAATGTCCAAAAGGGTCCCTACATCTCTCAATTCAATCCACACTCAAAAATTCTCATAAACGACAATGACGGAGATCAACCCATCACCCTGACAAGTTCATGACAGCATGAATAATGCTCTAAAAGTATACTATGGTAGCGCGTAAAAAGCCACTAACACATTACGACAGCATAGGTATGCTCCAAAAATATTACGGCAGTTATGTATTCCCCTAATAACCACATCACAGTATTAAAGGGACGTGTACAATATCACACCACATGTAACTTATTAAAATATTTAATATTCTTCTAAAATAACATATCTAGGGCTGATTAAAGAATACCAACTCTGTCGAGCACGCACTTGTCCCAACACATGCACCAGATAGAGAAAAGTATATTTTTTCAAATCCTGTTTGCAAAGCAAACACTAAAGCTTAAAGTCTCGCTTACCTTATTAATGAAAAGTTCCATAACCTTACACGCATAGGATACCCACCATAACAAACTCGCTTGCCCCAATCTATGAAAAATATTAAGTAACAACATCAATCATATATGCTAGTTGGGTCAAGTCCCAATGTCCTAAACTTTTAAGCTTAAAGATAAACCTTAATATCTTCCACCTTAAACCATGAATTAACGATAACAACTATCTATACAACACAATGAGTGATTAAACTTGCAATAAGTTCATAAGGTGTTCCCAAAGAGACAAACCGTACATAGGATAATAAATTAACAAGGCATTCTTAAGCTTTCCATCAATAACCCGGTACATAGGGTGATTTCTTATCTCTTTTTATTTCTAAAGCCTTATGATTATCTAATCATAAGTTCTACCACAGTATAAAATACATGTTTTCTCTTTCTCGTAGCACTGTTAGAAGTTCACCATTTAGAAATACAATCAATACTATAAAAAGCATTGCTATCTTAAAGGAAAATAAATTCCAAATCTGGTACCTGAATCATTAGCTAATATTAGTACATCTTTACACAAATATGCAACAACCCACATTGATACAATATGCCTACAGAGATAAGAAATTAATTCTCCATACCTGATTACCAGAAGTTCTTAGTCAATGGCGTGCTATGGTTAGTGCACACATTTCTTTTGTATTGTGAATTACAAGCTTTCTCTAAAAGTATGTGGATGAAATTGCCCTAGTTTTTTTTGTTCTGTTGTAGCGCAACAGAGAAGTGGAAAAATAAGGATTTTGTCGCTTCTTTTATTTTCTTTGTCATTACAGCGTAGCAGAGAAGAAAGAAAATAAGAGGGCTAGCTACTTCTTTTTAATTCTTCTAATAAAAATTATTAGTGGTCAAAATAATCAACTAATCCTTCATTAAAAAATAAGGGTTATTACAGTTTGTAACTTCATTTTTTGGGCCTTTTCTCGGTCTTATGGGGCCTATTTTGGGCTGAACTTTTGGTTGTAGACTCAAGGTGACCTGGGGACCATTATTTGAAAATTTGTTTGAAATCAGGCATTGCCCCTATTTTGCTTATTTCAAGCTATATTGATGTATTTTCATTCATTTTTCAAGATTTTTCAGCCAATTTGACTGTATTGACATTGTAGATTTTATTCTAGTTGTTGAGCAGTATTGGAAAGAGATTCAAAAGGAAAAAGCTTGGCTGGATTAACTCAGAACAAGAGACATCGGATGCCAGGTAGATGAGACTTTCTCTAACCTTAGATTGAGCTGAAATATTACATGTTTGAGTGAGAATGTCTAGAAATATACTGTGAATGTGCTGGGTTGTGGGATTTATGTTGTATATAGCTAGTTGTGAATCCATATATGTTATGTATGGTTATATGGGACTACAATCGTTGTATTGAGGGTTCTATTAGCTGTAGTTGCTATACTAGCTTAATTCTTTTATTTTTTGGCTACGAGAAGGCCCGAAAGGGGCTGGTTGGGCTGATAACATGTGACAGGCATGTACAATGAGCATTACTCTTAGTTATATATGTGTGTGGTCTGAGGCTATCAAAATATACTAGCTATTGAGGCTGATATATGATTACATGCTACCATATACGCTAAATCTAGTATCTATATTTGATTGGTATGCCTATGCATGATGGGCTGTGGTCCTCTATATCCATTATGAGTACTTATGGTAGAATTTCTTGTTTAAGCATGATTTTGTCCTACCTTATGACTTATGTGATCCTGTACACCATTGTTATCTGTTATGTACTTATGCTACTAGTTAGTGATCAGAGAAACACACCATGTTCTGGGGATGAGTATAGTGCACCCCTAAGGGAGCCTTGTATTTTGTGATACAAGGGATGTTTCTACTGAGCCATTGGCAGGTTAGAGATGGGAGTGTGACCTTATTAGCAAGGTGTAGGTTATATCATATAGGATTTCTGGGCTATCTGTGACGAGATACTAGTCACATAGGTTAGTCTTGGGGACTAGCATCCTGTTTAAGAGGAGCACACTTTCAGTGGGCTGGAACATGGTTGCCTTGGGTGTAATGCTTGATAGCAGCTAGGTGCGATATGATTTTAGGTAGGTGATATCCTTCTAGTTATCTAGCCTCTTGTGTTGTAGCTTAGGTTATACCGACGCTACCGTATGAGTTGTTTTACACAGAAAAAGGCCTGGTAAGGGCCGAGTATGAGCTAGTGCATAGGACAGGCATACGTGCTGATTCGACTTGTACCTGTATGAGTGTATATCGCCTATTACTATAGAGATGCTAACTAGGAGACTATTTATTGATTATATACCATATATTGGCTTGATTTTGGCATAGATATGACTCTGCAGGGTTTGGACATTTTGGATACTTATGGTGTACCATGATTGTCCATATTTTTCTAGGAACTGGGAATTGGTGAGGTTATGGTATACTCAGCTTTTATTGTGCATTATTCTATGATGAATTGTGATATGTATGTATACACACCTTGATGTACCATTGATAGTTGTTGTGCACTAGTTCTCTCCATTTGATGTTGAGGTATCTGTTGTACATGAGAGAGGTGGTAGTTACGGTGGTTTGTGTTGGATTGAGATTGTGGGATACATAGAATTGTGATTGTCGTCGCCTATGTTCACTCTGGGCACAATTTGACTTGGAGTTCTAGATTAGGATATATTGATTGAGTGAGTGACTATCTAACATCTCATCCTAGATGGCGCTCCCAGTCATTATTTGAGAGGCGGTGGCCATGTCTGTAGTCTCCGGTCTTGGGTGACGCTCCCTGCAGACCCTATGGCCCAGTAGCCACGACCATGACAATGGTGGCAAATGCAGATTTTGAGGACGAGCGCAAGATAGTGGTTAGATATGAGGGACCCCATCGGTAACATTTTGTGTTTGAGATACTATTATTTGTTCAAAGAGAGATATGACACATCGATTGTCTCTAGTCTAAGACTCGGTTGATTATGGGTCGTGGACCTCGTTGATTACATTTGGGGGAAAGGACCAGTGATTGATATTTCTAAGATAAGACAAACTATTGAGGTGATTCTTTCTCCTGCAGACGATATGTCCCACTGTTCTGCATGTATATCTTGGATCAAGTGCCACATGCGACATAAGGTTGAGGATAGATTGATATGTGATTGTTGGGGTAAGGCCCATGATTGATTTCCCATGGATCCACTCACCTATTCACACTTTGATTGTGCATGGGTGGTCCCTCTAGCTTATCGGGGCTCAAGGGGCGTTAAGCTTAGATAATAGGACCTTACATCCACATACAACTAACCCTTGTTTTGGTGATATGCAGAGATTCTATGGGAGTCTATGATGGTTTTGAGGGTCTCTGTGATGATCTATCGGTATTATTATTATGCTCGGTTGTACCTTCTGAGCTTATGGGGACCCAATTAGAGTACATGCATAGGTACTAGGGCCTTACAAATATGTACAACATTAGGCCTCAGTTGGGGGTAGTTGTGGTATGAGCCTGCACAGTCTTCGTCTGTCGGTATCGATGTCCATCTCTAGTGTTATTTCAACTTATCATTGCCCTTCACTTTGATTGGTTTAGTTGTGATTTGAGGGTTTCTAGACATGCCAATAACTTGATTTGAGTTAGTTTTACTACATTTCTATAGTTCTCTATATATTTGGGGCTTTATTTATGCACATAATTTCACTTGGTTAGTCGATGATGGCTATTGGATGTCTTTTTTGCTACTCACTCCCTACTTTCTGCATCTTCCCATGGTGCAAGTCCAGGTATGGGCCGTGATCATTGAGTTATGGATTTAGGAGCGCTCAGGAGACTTTATTTGGGTGAGCACCGACAGCTCTGGCTTCATCACGGTCTCTTTCCTTGTTATGGCCATCCTTTCCTTTCAGACATTGGCCTTGTACAATAGAATTATATATTTGTAGGTGCAATATGGTTTTGTATATTACTATGGTTATTGAAATATATGATATGATATGCCCTTGCATCTATTGTAGCTCTGTATAGTTGTCTTCGAGGTTCTGGGTAGTTTTTGGTTTATTGTCATATTGGTTAGGATCATGACTAGAGAGCTAGGACAAGTACCTTGTAGGTTCGGTAATTGGCTTGCCTGTAGGTAGGATCGAACAGGCGCCACATGATCGGGATCAGGTCATGATTAGGTGGAATCAGATCTTAAGGTTCACTAGTCTCAGCTGTACAAAACTACCATTTAGTAGAGTCCTATGGATGGGTACGAAGATGTCTGTTGCTTTTCTCTAGGAGGCTATGAGATGTTTATAAGCTATGTGTTGTTGATTTTTGTTATGCATCTTGTCAATGGTCCTTCATTTTCTGAGAATTTGGCTTTGTCTGTTCCTTCGCGTGGATGTCGCGTAAAGGTTGACTCTGGGTAGGGGAAGTGCTGCATTGTCAGTTCCAAATAAGGAGCGACCCTAGATCCTGTAAGCATGGGTGAGTTTCCTTTGAGTTCTGACAGCTGTATATGAAGACTGCAGGCATTGAGGTTGTGGGAGCCTTAGAGATGGGCTTTGTGATCTATTACTTGGTTGGAGATGGCGGTGTAATGTTTATGGGAGATATTGTTGAAACTGGAACTTGGTGATACTTGTATATGTTCTGTGGCTGCTATTTTGTTATGTGAGATATGGGTGCTCTTAATAGTGAAATTTCAGGCGAGAGACGTTGTGACTGAGGTAGGGCTAATCATTGGCGCCATCTGGATATTTGTACTTGACTATTTATCTACGAGTTTGACCTGTTGGGTTTTGTGATGTTGATGAGTGTATTATACCCTGTGGGAGGCTAAATGCAAGCCAATATGACTTATAGCCATTTTGATACTTGGCCATTGTAGTGAGTAGTTTGATACTGTGGTACACCGTATTTGAGAGGCCGGCTATTAGCTGTACCCTTGGCTGCACCTTGTGCCTCTATGGCCATGGTTCTGCTGTGGTGATTCTATTGATATATAGTTCTTCTGATTCTTTGGTGACTGGTTTGTGAGATGGATGCTATGCCTGGGGGCTTAGTTGGATTGTCTACTGATGTATCGAATATTGTCGCGTTATCAGTTGAGCTGTCGGCCCTCTACCCTGGGGATTTGTTATATTGTTAACTGGCTGGGATGGTGTTGTTCAGATTCTTGGCTATGCTTGTCAGTTGGAACGTTGATCATTTTGCCGAATTTCCTGGTATCTGAGTTATGGTTATATAGTGTTAGATGTTTTGCATAGCCCCTCCTTTACTTGAGTATGGGTTCCGAGTTTCTTTTATCCTAGGTCAGGTTCTGAGGTAGTATAAGGTCCCTTTTATTAGTGGTGGATTTAGTATGGTGATCTCTCAGGATTTTGATACACTGGTCAAGCGATATGTCAGATTGCCTCGAGTTGATATTGCCTAGGGGCAGGCTGACTTGTTTCTATTATGTGGTTGCCGGTGTCGTACCCCAATTGGCTGGTTTGAGCCTATAGAGCTGGGCCTGTATGATGTAGACTTATTACAGAATGCCTTAGCTAGGGTCTGGGGTATCAGGATAGATTGAGGACAACTTTGAGTCGGCAACTGGGGTTATGCCAACCATGAACACCGATTTGTATAGCTTGAGATCGAAAATAGATTGGTTTTAAGGCACGTTGGGCTGCTTGCATCTGAGTTAGCCCTACCTTTAGCTTGTTCTGCTATACATCCTGCATTCTATATGTCGATGTTATGCCGGTGTATTCCGGATAAGTTGCATATACTGTAGCATGATTTCATGGAGTTAAATGATTGTTTGGCAATGTTAAGGGAGATTGTGGTGGTGGAAATTCTGGAGGTTGTACCAGAACCTTTTGTGGCCATTATGAGTGGTTGATTGTGTCCGCCGGGCTTACTACGATGCTTTGTAGCATGAACTTTGTGACTTATAAGTAATGGTGGCTGCTGTTGTGGTTTCTACCAAGGGTTGATTGTTAAACGGTATAGAATGAGGACCGGATGGTAGTAACTACTGAGGAGCATGTTTAAGAAGTGAGATATGGATGCCTAGGTACATTTTGTTGGGTATTTGCTGCATTGGTGAGTATTTGGTGGTGATGCCCGGTGGATTGGATGACAAGGGAAGGAGGTTTTGGCCTTGCATGTGAATGTGAGCATGTTTGCCATAGTCTGCCATTTATTCGTTAGCCTGTGGCCCATCTATGGCTAATTATGGGATACTGAATATGTTTAAGTACGATATACTCGTGGTGTGGACTGAAGCTTACAAGTATGCGTTATTTGTACTTTCACGGATGAAAGTCTTATTAGTAGGGGATGTTCTAATGACCCTCCCAGTAATTTCTATGGTTTTGCAGGTATTTTGTGGATTTAAGCATGTTTATAGTGACCTCAAGACATTGGTGATTTGTTGGGATGGCTATTAATTGGGTTATTTTATGTATACTTAAGTTATGAATGAATTAATGATGCTTCTTCTCATGTTTGTTTAATGGCATGCTTATGTATATTGTGTCCTTTTCCTTGTTGTAATTATGCATATTGATATTATTTTGATGTCCTTTGATTCATGGTATACCTACATACTTAGTACATTTTATGTGCTAATGCATACTTCTTTTCGTACACGCTCTAACCATGTAGGGACGGACGACGAGGACTGCATCCCATATTGAGGCTAACATTCAGATTCATAGAGCTTAGATATAAGATTGGACAAATAGCCTTTCTTCCCTCAATATTTGCAACACTATCTTTAGATGCTTGACTTGCTCCTTTTCACTCCGGAAATAAATAAAAATATCATCAATGAACACCACCACAAACATGTCGAGATAGGGTTTAAAGACCCTATTCATGAGATCCATAAATATTTCCGGGGCTTTAGTTAAGCGAAGGACATCACCACAAACTCAAAATACTCGTCTGTTGTCTGAAAAGCCATTTTGGGAATATCAGACTCCCTTACCCTCAATTGATGATGCCGAGAACGAAGGTCAATTTTTGAGAAGTGACTAGTCCCTGTAGTTGATCAAATAACTCATCTATCCTTGGCAAAGGATACTTGTTCTTCACGGTGACTTTATTGAGTTGTCAGTAGTCGATACACATTCTAAGTGATCTATCCTTCTTCCTCACAAGCAACAACAGTTCACGCCAACGCGACTTACTAGGCTGTAAAAATCCCTTCTCCAATAATTCTTTCAATTGGTCCTTTAACTCTTTCAACTCCATCGGGGCAATTTGGTAGGGAAGAGTAGAAATGGGTTGGGTATCAAGAAGGAGATCTATATCGAAATCTATCTCCTGTTTGGGAGGTACACCGGGAAGTTCATCGGGAAAGACTCAATAGGAGGAACTTTAGACTCGATATCCCTAACCTGCACAAGATAGTAAATGCGACCTTTGGAAATCAACCTTTAAGCCTTAAGATATGAGATGAACCTATCCTTGACCATCGAGTCACGACCTTCCCACTCAAGGATGGGTTCATTAGGAAATTGGAACCTAACCTTACGATTCCTACAATCAATAGTGGCATGATATACATGTAACCAATCCATCCCAAGAATGATGTCAAAATCGACCATGTCTAGTCCAACAAAATCACAAGGCAAAACTTTATGCAATATAGACATGGGACAATCCTTATAGACTTTTTATAGCAAGAATGCACTCACCGACGGGGCACTCATCGACGGGGGTAGACATCTCAAAGGGTTCACATAACAATTGGGGACACACATGAATCTGATTACCAATAAATGGAGTAATGAAAGAAAGATTTGCACCTAGATCCAATAAAGCATTTACATCAAGATTGTGGATCTTTAACATACCGATGACAATGTCGGGCACCTCATCAACCCCTTGTCTCCCTTGAAGAGCATAAAATCAGTTGTGACATGTAGCACCTCCTTATTGACCACCTTGTGCCCATTGTTCCACATGAGCACCTTGTCCTTGAGGACGGCAATCCCTACCTTTTTTTGGATAATCCGCAAGCTTGTGATCCATTTTTCCACACCTGAAACATGCATCCATATCTTTGTAGCATCTACCACTATGATTCCTACCACATCTTCCACACCGTGGAACGATTAGACCACTATTACCACCTTGGAGCTCTGGGGTTGGGAACCCTATCATTAGCAAATCTTTGGCCTTGGGCATTAAAGGATCCTTGTCTTTGGAACTTGTGTCCTTGTTGGAAACAACCACCTTTAGTTCCTTGGAATCCACCATTAAGCCGAGCCAGCTTTAACCCGTAGGGTCAAGTTCCAATTCCCAATGAACCCGTCATTGAGTGGGAGAGTCATGATGTGGTGGTCAAGGGTAGGTTTGTCTCTTGCATTAAAACCCAAAAGTTGATCTCTAATGGGTGTCTCTATCATCTTGTGAGGCTTAGGGATGTGGAGTCCAAAGTCCTTCCTATAGAGTCAATTCCAGTGGTTAATGAGTTTCTTGATGTCTTTCCAAATAACCTTCCAGATGTTCCTCTCAAAAGAGAAATAGACTTAGGTATAGACCTTCTTCCCGATACTCAACCCATTTCTATTCCCCCTTACTGTATGGCCCTGGCGGAATTAAAGGAGTTGAAGGAGTAATTGAGGGATTTGTTGGAGAAGGGTTTTATTAGTCCTAGCCAATCATCTTGGGGTGCATAATTGTTATTTGTGAAGAAGAGGGATGGGACTCTTAAAATGTGTATTGACTACCAGCAACTTGATAGGGTCACCATAAAGAATAAGTATCCTCTACCAAGGATTGATGATTTGAAATAACCCCAAAAAGTGCCCGAAAATGTGCGTCGAAAGTGCTCGAAATTGTAATTTCCATATATCTAAAAATTCATTCATTATTGCAAAAATTTAACTTCATGTACTTGTTCAGGGGGTCAAATTGAGTGAGAAATGGGTCTAACCCGAATTTTAGAGCAACCGTATCAAAATCCAAAAATCGCAAAAAATGCTATTAAAGAGGGTGAACTTTGAAGGGGCATATCTCTTAGCACATAAAACATTGAGTGGCACACAAACTACCAACTTATATCTCTTTGAATCAGCTTTCCAATGCACTTTGTTTCACCTCATTTCGAGTTCGGATGAAGGATTTATTCCCATTTTCATAAAACTTGTGTTTGCAAAAAATGCAATTTCTAGAGAAAAATCCGCCTTACTCCGCGACGCGCCCCTACTATTTTTGGTGCTTGTTTTAATTTTTCGGTTCAAGACTTTTAAGTCTTGGACCTAAGGGTTCCCACACTTGAAAATACCTATACTTAACCTTATTTCACCCTCATATCATCCTAAACATTCCCCAATACTCATTCAAACATTTAGACTCATATTTCACCCTAAATTCAAGTCCCAAAATTCAAGACCAATCTTAAAAATTTCATCAAGGATATCATTCCAACTTCAAGTCTACATCTTCAATCTTCTTCAAGGGTTCTCCAAAGTCAAGGTATGTGGTGTTGAACCATTGGGTCCTTCCACCCATGGTACCTAAGATCCCTTTTACTTAAATTGCATGATTTAAAGTTGATTTTATATGCGGGTCTTGTATATTAAAAAATTTACTGCACAGCAATTTGAGTTCATGAATGTATGGTTGTTTTCGCATGTTTTGAGCTCTAATCTTGGATCTAATGTTGGATTTGATGAGGGGTTTTGATGGGAATATCTTGGGGGTGTTGAAAGTGTTGATTAATGATTTTACAACAGATTTTCTTGCATGATTTCATCTCTAAATTGCATGGCCTTTTACCCCATTACACCCCCCCCAAGTGTTTGATAAAATGTCCGGTTATGGTTTCTTGAGGAATTAAAGGTCCAAAGTATGAGATATGATTTGAATGACTATAAGATGATGAAATGAGCTTATGTACATGATGGATGCTATTTAAAGTATCACACACTAGGGTGATGGATGCTATCATCACTAACCTACCAAGGGGTTTGTACTTTGGAAATCCAACACACTAGGGTGATGGTTGCTATCATCACTAACCTACCAAAGGGTTTGTACTTTGGAAATCTAGCACACTGGGGTGATGGGTTCTATCATCACTAACCTTGATGAGGGGTTTGTACCTCACACTAAGGTGATGGGTGCTATCGTCACTAATGTACTAAGGGGTTTGTACCTCACACACTAGGGTGATGGGTGTTATTTATCACTAATTCACCAAGGGGTTCCTTCGAGTTCCCCATTCGCCGTGTCACATCTAGTCCCTAAGCTTGGGTCGTGACATGATCTGTTTGATTAACTTTAAGGGGCTAGTCACTTCTCTAAGATTGATCTTCGGTCTGGATATCATTAAGTGAAGGTGAGGGAGTGCTACATTACCAAGACGGCCTCCCAGACTAGGTATGGACATTATGAATGTGTGGTTATGTCTTTTGGGTTGACCAATGCACCAACTATCTTCATGGATCTTATGAATAGGGTCTTTACACCCTACCTTGATTTGTTCGTGGTTGTTTTCATTGACGATATTTTGATCTATTCTCATAGTGAGGAGGAGCATGTGGCTCATTTGAGAGTAGTGCTTCGAAGATTGAGGGAAGAGAAGTTGTATGCCAAGTATGAAAAATGTGAATTTTGGTTGAAACAGGTTGCCCTTCTGGGTCATGTGGTGTCAGGGGATGGTATCAAAGTGGATCCTAAACAGACAGATGTGATTAGAAATTGGCCTAGACCATTGACTTCATCGAACATTAGAAGCTTCTTGGGCTTAGCGGGTTACTCCCGGAGGTTTGTGAATGGGTTCTCTTTTATTGTTTCTTCCATGAGTAAGTTGACTCAGAATAAGGCTAAGTTTATATGGATCGATGAGTATGAAAAGAGTTTCCAAACCTTGAAGGATAAGCTTGTGTCCGCTCCTATCTTATGTCTATCGGAAGGGTTGGAAGGGTTTGTAGTGTATTATGATGCTTCCTGGATTGGTTTGGGTTGTGTTTTGAAGCCAAATGGTAAGGTGATAGCCTATGATTTTAGGCAACTTAAGGTGCATAAAAAGAATCATCCTACTCATGATCTTGAATTGGTCGCCGTGGTATTTGCTTTGAAAATTTAGCATCATTATTTGTATGGGGTGCATGCTGATGTTTTACCAATAGATCATAAGAGTCTCCAATATGTGTTCACTCAAAAAGATCTCAACTTGAGGCAAAGAATGTGGTTAGAACTTCTTAAGGATTATAATATAAGTATGCATTATCATCCTGGTAAAGCTAATGTTATGGTCGATGCTTTGAGTAGGGTATCTATGTGTAGCCTAGCTCATGTTGATGATGGGGGCCAAAGAGGTGGCTAGAGAGGTTCATCGATTGACTAGATTGGGAGTTAGATTGGAAGAGATTGATAATGGTGGTATTGTGGTTGTTGATGGTTCAAAATCTTCCTTGGTTGATAAGGTAAAACCAAAGCAAGATCTTGATCCCTCCTTGTAGAGTTGAAGGCCTTGGTGATAGAGGGCAAGGTGGAGGTTTTCTCCCAAAAGGGAGATAGTGCCCTTAGGTACCAAGATAGGTTGTGTATGCGTAGAGTGGGTGGCTTGAGAGAGAAGATTCTTGATGAGGCTCATAACTCTTCCTAATCCATTCACCCCGGTTCTACAAAGATGTATAGGGACTTGAGAGAGGTGTATTGGTGGGGAGGTATGAAGAAAGACATTGCTAAGTTTGTTTCAAGTTGCCATAATTGCCAACAAGTCAAAGCCAAACATCAAAGGCCAGGTGGCCTAATCCAAGACATAGAGATTCCTACTTGGAAGTGGGAGGAAATTAACATAGATTTTGTGGTTAGGTTGCCTAAGACTAGAAAGGGTTTTGATTCTATTTAGGCTATGGTTGATAGAATGACGAAGTCGGCTCATTTCATACTGATCAAAACTACTTATAGTGCCGAAGATTATGCTAAGTTGCACATTCATGAGTTTGTTAGATTGCACGGGGTGCCCTTGTCTATCATATCGGATCATGGTGCTCAATTCACTCCACACTTTTGGAAGTGCTTCCAAAGGAGTCTTGGTACCAAGGTTAAGCTTACTACGACCTTTCACCCTCAAACGGATGGCCAAGCTGAAAAACTATTCAAACTCTTGAGGATATGCGTAGGGCTTGTGTATTAGATTTTGAGGGTAGTTGGGATGATCATCTACTATTTATTGCGTTTGCTTATAATAATAGATATCATGCAAGAATTAGTATGGCACCTTTTGAGGCTCTTTATGGAAGGCGTTGTAAGTCCCCAACTTGATGGTTTGAGGCGGGGTTAGAAGGCAGATTGTCCTTTCTCCATTATAGTAGTAGTGGTCAATTGGTCTTCTTTGAAGGCTAGAAGCATCCTCAGGTCATTGAGGATGGTCAAAGCAATGGAGTTTTCCGAGGGGAGCAGAGAATTCCACTCCTTGATTAGGAGGTTAGAGCCTTGATTATGAATAAGCCGTGAATATGAATAGTCAGGAGCGGAAAGCCACTTGACTGTAAGGAAAGGAGCGAGGTTACGAGCTGGCAGAGACAGAAAATCTGGGCACTGGTGACTAGTTGAAGGTGTGCTCATTCCCCGAGAAAGGAAAGGGATAGAAAGGAAAGAAAGAAGAGGATTCTTGGGTAGTATATCAGCAGGTTCATCGCACAGCTCACTCCCTTTTGCGAGCCCATTTTCAAGCTCTTGAGGAAGAAGAAAAGGAGTAGAACGATGCCCTAGACTGACTATGCAGAGTGCTTTCGAGAAGATTAAGACCTATCTTTTTGATTCTCCGGTCTTGGTACTTTTTTTATTAAGGGAAGAACCCTCTTGCTATACCTCTCGGTCACGGAAAACTCCATGAGATGCGTCTTAGGCCAGCATGATGAAAGGGGAAGAAAGGAAAGATTACTACCTGAGAAATAAGCTGACGGACTACGAGTCGTCATATTCGACCTTGGAAAAGACGTGCCTCGCCTTGGTGTGGGCTAGGCAGAGGCTCCGACATTACCCTCAAGGCCTATTCCCTTCTCCTGTTGACAAGGATGGATCCAAATATCTCTTTG
>JAPFFP010042099.1:2332-14470 GCA_026153255.1 Solanum medicagineum | reverse complement strand
ATACATATGTATACATGACCCCACCAAAATGTTGTTTAAGGATTCAAACTTAAGAAAATTCTACTTTCGGTCCCAAACTTTATTAAAACGAACCAATTTAGGACTTACGGGGTTTAAATCAACTTACGGGTTCTAACATTAACAGGCGCCATCACGACTTGAGAGGTCGGGCCATGACAAATATTTACTCATATTTACTTGCATTATATTGACAATTTTACATATGTTAATATTATTAAAACGTTGAAGCCTTATTTGTTTTCAGTAAGATCGTCTAAGTCTGAATATATATTCGAATGATTTAAAAATTATTGTTAGATCTTGAACATTGAATAATTAAAATTTTTATCTCTAAACATTTGAATATGTCACGATCCAAAATGGGACGCAAGTGACACCCATACCTAACTTCCTAAGTGAGCGAGATAATAATACAAATCTCAAGTTATATAGTTGTTCAACTTATAAAAAATAATAAAATATGAATGTCACGCCTCAGGAGGTACCTTAGACATAGATGACACTCAGAGATTACTACTAGTCCCCAAGCAAATCACTCGATCTCAAGATAGTCATTCAATCATCTAATGCAACAGAAGACATTAGAAAAAGGAAAAAACATGATATTGGGTAGCTCAATATACTTCTAGCTCAATAAATACGGGCCATAGGCTAGCAAGATCAGTCTCAACATCAATGACATAATAGTAGATTCAAGAAACTCAATTCAAGGAAAGAAAGACTTCAACATCTATGTTATCATACTCTAGTCTATGAAGCCTCTGCCTCTAAAGTCTAGGATGGTACCATGATATGCGATGGTTATCGAAAAATCAAAACAAACTGATTCAAAGCATAGTAATATGAAAATGATATCCTCTGAATGTAGAGGAGGACTCACCAATAAGCAACACCTATAGAAAACTACTAAAATTGTTTGTTTCCTGTTCCTTGGACCATAAAATCCTACCAGGCATCCCCCGCCGCCACAGGGCCACCTGGGCCTCTCACCGGGCTTGTTATAGACCCACTCATATGAGTTTTTTGGAAGGTTGAGCCAAAGCCCCCTGTAGCGTGAGAATCTGTGGGCTAATACCCATAGAAAACTGCCGAAATCGCATGTTTTCTATTCCTTGGCCCAAAAACTCCTACCAGGCGTCCCCCGCTGTCGCCGGGCCACTTGGACCTATTGTCGGGTTCGTTACGGATCCATTCATATGATTTTTTGGGAAAGTTGCACCGAAACCCCCTGCAGCACCAGAATTCGTAGGCTAACACCCACAAAAAATTACCAAAATCACTTGTTTCCTGTTCCTTAGCCCATCAAATCCTACCAACATCCCCCGCTATCGGGCTACCTGGGCCCCTTGCCGGGTTTGTCGCGGACCTACTCATAAGATTTTTTGGAAAAGTTGTGTTAGAGCCCCCTGCAGCATCGAAATCCATGTGCTAACACCCATAAAAAACTACAAAAATCGTCCGTTTCATGTTCCTTGGCCCACAAAATCCTACTAGGCATCCCCCGCTGCCACTGGGATACTTAAGCCTCTTCCCGAGCTCATTGCAGATCCACTCGTATAATTTTTTGGAAAAGTTATGACAGAGCCCCCTGCAGTGCAAGAAACCGTGGGCTAACACCCATTAAAAACAATCGACATTGCTTGTTTCTTGTTCCTTGGGCCATAAAGTCGTACCTGGCATCCCCCGCCACTGTCGGACCACTTAAGCCTCTTGCAGGGCTCGTCACAGACTCACTCATATGAAAGTTGCGCTGGATCCCCCTGTAGTGATAAAATACGTGGGTTGACATCCACAAAAAACTTTCAAAATCGCCTATTTCCTATTCCTTGGCCCAAAAAAACCTACCAGGCGTCCCCCGACGTCGGGCCACCTGGGCCTTTTGACAGGCTTATTGTGGACTGACATGTAGGACTTTTTAGGAAAGTTACGTCGGAGTCCCCTGCACCGCTAGAATCTGTGGTCTAACACCCACAGAAAATTGTCGAAATCGCTTTTTTCTGTTCCTTACCCAATAAAATTCTACTAGGCGTCCCCCCACCACCGGACCACTTGGGCCTATTGTCGAGCTTGTTACGAACCCACTCATTTGATTTTTGAGAAAGTTATGCCAAAGCCCCTACAACGCCAGAATCCATGGGCTAACACCCATATAAAACTGCCGAAATCACCTAATTACTTTTCCTTGGCAAATAAAATCCTATCAGACGTCTCTTGCAGTCGCTGGGCCACCTGAGCCTTTTGCCGGTCTCATTGCTGACCCACTAGCATGATTTGTTGGGATAGTTACACCGGAGCCTCCTGCAGCGCCAGAATCCGTGGACTAACAACCACAGAAAATTACCGAAATCGCCTATTTCCTATTTCTTTGCTCATAAAATCCTACCAGGAGTCCCTCACCACTGCCGGGCCACCTGTGCCTCTTGCTGGGATCATTGTGGACCTACTCATATAATTTTTCATGAAAGTTGAGCAGGAGGCCCCTTGTAGCGCCAGAATCAGTGGGCTAACACCTACAGAAAACTGTCGAAATCACTTGTTTCCTATTCCTTGCCCATAAAATTCTACCAGGTGTCCCCTACAGCCGTCGGGCCACCTGAGCCTCTTCCCAGGATCGTTGTAGACCCACTTGTATAATTTTTCATGAAAGTTGCGTCGGAGCCCTTTGCCGCGCCTATATCCGTGGGCTAACACCCTCAAAAACCTACAGAAATTGTTTATTTCCTGTTCCTTGGCCCATAAAATCCGACAAGACATCCACCGTCGCTGCAGACCATCTAGGGCTCTTCACAAGCTCATTGCGGACCCACTTGTATGATTTCTTAGAAATGTAGCGCTGGAGCCCACTGCAGCCCCAGAATCTGTTGTGTTACATCCATTGAAAATTACCAAAATTGCCTGTTTCCTGTTCTTTGGCCCATAAAATCCTACCAAGCGGCCCTTGCCGCCGCCAGGCCACCTGGGCCTCTTGTCGGGCTCACTGCGAACCCACTGGTATGATTTTTTAGGAATATTACATCGGACCCCCTTCAGCGCTAGAAATCGTAGGCAAACACCCACAGAAGACTGCCGAAATCACTTGTTTTCTGCTCCTTAGTCCATAAAATCCTACTATGCGTCCCCCACCATCGCCGGGCCACCTAGGCCTTTTGTTGGGCTCATTGTAGACCCACTTTTATTACTTGTTCAGAATGTTGTGCCAGATCCCCAGCAGCACCAGAAAATATGGGCTAACACTAATATAAAATTGCCGAAATCACCTGTTTCCTTTTCCTTGGCAGATAAAATCCTATCGGGCATCCCCCGACGCCACCGGGCCACCTAGGACTCTTGACGGGCTCGCTGCAAACCCGCTCGCATGATTTTTTCTGGAATGTTGTGGCGGACCCTCTGCATTGCTAGAAACTGTGGGCTAACACACATAAAAAATTGTTGAAATCGCATGTTTCCTGTTTCTTGGCCCATAAAATCCTACAAGGCATCCCTTGCTGTCGTCGAGCTATCTAGACCTCTTGTCGCACTCACTACGGACACACTCATACGATTTTTCTGGACTATTTACACTGGACCCCCTTCAGCGCCTGAAACAGTGGGCTAACACACAGAAAATTGTCGAAATCGTCTGTTTCCTGTTTATCGGTCCATAAAATCCTACTAGGCGTCCCCCGCCACTGCCGGGCTACGTGGACCTCT
Organism: Solanum medicagineum; assembly: GCA_026153255.1. NCBI lineage: Eukaryota > Viridiplantae > Streptophyta > Magnoliopsida > Solanales > Solanaceae > Solanum > Solanum medicagineum. The sequence goes on along the minus strand of JAPFFP010042099.1, from coordinate 10,759 downwards.
TGTCAGGCTCACTACAGACCCACTCGTATGATATTTTGAGAATGTTGCCTCAGACCCCCTAGCAGTGCCAAAAACCATGGGCAAATACCCACCGACGCTGGCGGGCCACCTAGGCCTCTTGTTGCACACGCTGCAGACCTACTCGTATGATATTTTGGGAAAGTTGCATCGGACCCCCTTGTAGCACCAGAAATCGTGTGCTAACACCAACAGAAAACAACATAAATTGCATGTTTCTTATTCTTTGGTCCATAAAATCCTACCAGGTGTCCCCCGCCGCCATCGGACCACTTTGAGTTTAGACAAATCCCGATGAGGTGGGGAAAACCTCAGTGTTGAGTCTAGGCAAAATCCTATTCGATGGGGCAAACGTAAGAGTTCAACTGTTAGGCAAAATCTCATTCGATGGGGCAAACCTTAGCAAGGACGATGAGTCTATAGATGAGGCGTATGTAACAATCATCTTAAAGTGAGAAGTCTCATATTAAGAAAACACAAAAAAGATGTTGGATATATATAGATAAACAGACTTTATCTACTGGTGACGCATTTATAAGCCGTGCAGATCTAGGCCCAGGTCCAAAATGGACAATATCACTAACAGGTCATTATAATAAGGATGGTGATGATTGTGATAACAAAGATAGTGATAGTGATTGATAACTACGGCTAGCCACACAAAATACCTCTAGCCTTTGTTCAAAATTTTAATAGTTAATGCATATTCAGACTATGTAAGCAATTAAATCTTAAGGTAAATAAATGCATATAAGATCTTCACTATTTAAATTCAAAATTTATTAAGTGCAAATAAATAAGGGTTTAAAATAAAATAAATTTATTAAATCGTTTTTGACTTTGTAAGATTGAAAGAAGAATCATAATTTAATATTCTGAAGAAAAAAAATTATCATTAACTCAAATTTACTTGCATTAACAGTTAATATTCATAGCTTATTTTCAATGAAATGTGGATATATTCGAATAGTGAGCTATGGATTATTCAGCTTATTCTTTATCCCGTTAAACACTTATTTTCTTCAAAAAAAGAATTGATATAATATCTCATTCTTTTTTTATTTTTCAAAAGCCTAACCAAACAGACAATTAAACAATTCAATTAATTTAAAATTTTAATATGTTTACTCATATATTATAGAGATTAAATCCGAATTTATCAATAATTAAGGAGCCAAACATATGTCAAAATAAATTTTTGATGTGCTAAATTTATATTGTCATACTTCATATTAATTTGACGATAATACATTTCTGTAACTAGTTCAATCAAGGGCAAATTAACGTGGGTTAAAAGGTGTCAAATGACATAATTTATCGAAAAAATTTACTTTATATAATGCTGAGTCATATATTTTTTTTTCATAAAGGGAACAATAATTCATATTATTTTTATTAATTGAAAATTAAAGATATTAAATCATATACTATAACACAAAAATCAAAAGGAGAAACATAACAACTCTTCATTCCAACAAATTATAGTATTATTATTGCCAATCGTGCATTTTCTCAACTATATCAGGATTAGAACCCAAATAAAATCCATCTTGTTGTACTTTCCAGAAACAAGTACGAACTTTTTCCTCAGGACCAGCACAATAATCCTTTAAGTGCCTATTAAAAACATCAAATACATTTTGTTTTTTACCCCACCAAAAATGACTAAAGTAGAGGGTGGACTCGAATAAATTTACGGTAAAATCAAAATGAAAGTCTTCACCCATTTTAAGCGTCTGGTATCCAAAATCATGATTTTTCGATGCACAATGAAACCATAACGTTATAGTATCATCCGGGAGATCATTAACAATATGAACCTCAAAATGTACACTGTTATCATCAACTATTGATGTTGCTGAACATATATCAATGATATTTAAGGAGAGGAGTAAAATGTAAAAGCTTTTCATCACAATCATTGTAGATTGTTTTGCAACAACCTCTTCACTATAGCTTGATTTTATAGGGATAAATAGTTAATGATTTTCCTTAAATAAAATCTAATTTAGGAGTTTTACTAAATTTACTTTATTGGTCAACTTTGGTAGGTGAGTTGGATGCTATTTGGACTATGTGGATTGAGAATGTGTCTGTGATAAATTGTAAATTTTCTAGGTTGTGATTAGTTTATAATTTTCTTATAAATTAAGCTAATTTTTTTTTATCGTTTTCTTTTTTTTGGAAGATTAGCTTGTTTGATCAAAACGACTAGCATACTTTTATCATTCTGAAATAACATCAATGTGTTATATTTGAAATTTCAATATTGAAATTTCAATAAAATTTTTTGATGTTTTGAGATTAAAAAGAAGAAAAAAAAAGAAATTTACGAGAAAAAAAATAGGGGTATGCAAAAATCGAATCGACCAATAAATCGAACCGATAAAAATATTATTAGTTTATTCTTATTGGGTTATTAGGTTATCGGGTTTTTAATGGTTTTGAAAAAAAATTATTGAGTTATCGGTTCGATATCGATTTTTAAGATTGGATTATTGGGTAAATCGATAACCCAATAAGATTATAATAATTTATTATTTTACTCCATCGTAAATATTAAATACTAATAATTTCATAGTAATAGGACATTATAACAATACTTTATATATTTTAATCTTTATAGTACTTAGGTGATTAGTTATCTACTTTAGTATTTTAGTTTGTAATTAACTAATTATAGCTTTTGCAAGTTTGTAAACATAGTTTTCATAATCTATCTGCTTTTTATTAATATAAATTCTCATTATCATTCTTATCGGGTAAATCAAAAACCGAACCATCAAGGAATTAAAATCGATAAACCAAAAATCGATAAAAATTATTTTATTGATTTCTTATTGGTTTAACATATTTAAAAACTGAAAACCGATAAACTGAACCGATAATGTATAAAATCAAACCAAATCAACTGATGTACACAACCAGAAAAAAGTAAGACTATAATCTTTTCACTTTTGATCATGGAATCCATTCTATTTTAGTGAATTTTATTTTTTTTACCTGTTTTGTTGATTTTTAATTTTTTTCACTTTCAATCATGGAAACTAATTAATGACACTATGTGACTATCTATTTTGAGATATTATTATTTTAGAGCTGATTTGACAACATCAAAATTAAAAAAAAAATTGTAACGACCTAACCCAACACTGTGAAGTATTATCCGCTCTTAGCCCTAACCCATCACGGAATTGTCCCTTTAGGTTTACCCCAAAAGATGGCTCACAGTATATAGACCAGTCCTTTACTTATATACTCAGCAAATCTCTTGTGTTTTGTCGATGTGGACTTCTCATCTCAAGATGGGTTGTTACATAAACCCCCTCTATATACTCAGCGTCCTCGCTAAGGTTTGCCACTCTCCATGGGATTCGCCTAGACTCGGCAATTGGGTTTGTCCCGCCTCACCGAGAATCGCCTAAACTCAGTTGAACTCTGACCCACATTGACAAGGTTGACACAAGACTGTCCAACACTGTGAAGTATTCCCGCTCTTGGGCCTAGCCCATCATGGATATGTCCCATTGGGCTCACCCCAAAAATCGCTTCATAGTATATAGACCAGTGTTTTACTTATATACACAAAATCTCTCTTGTATTTTGCGGATATGACACTTCTCATCTTAAGATGGGTTGTTACAGAAACTCAAGCTAGGCGAATTTGCTAGTTTTTAGAAATTGGTGGACATAAAGTATACTTAAAAGTACATTCAAATTTTAAATATTTTTTTATAAAAAATATAATCAAACACAACTTCAAATTTAATTTAAAAATTTAAATGAAATGTATAGTATTTAATTTTCCTAACTAAATGCCTACTAATAAATATCATACAATACTCTTTTAAATTTAAAATTCAAACGAAGAAATGGACAAGCTAAAAATGAGGGGAAAAAAAGTATTCAATTTCACTAAATATGATAATAATTATTTTAATTACTCTTAATAGTTTAAAAAAAAAAAAAACTACGTGCCTCATACCTCATGATATGTAATAAAGGGTCAATTTGATTTAAAATAGTGATTAAGGATTGATTAAGACTAATTAATTTTCTTATTACACCACCACTGGAAGGGATTAATAGTAATTAAAAAAAAACATAGTCACTATATTAAAATAAAACGTAACAAATAAAAATAAACAGCAAAACATAACACAAGAACCAAAAGCTCAAGTTTATTAAGGACCAAAGTTTCTCCAAACGATGCACAAGATTTTAGTATCATAAAAATTATCAACCAAGTGCTTGTTAAAAAGATCGAGTAAATTTTGTTTTTCAACCCCATCAAAAAGGACAAAATTTAAAATGAAAATTATCCCCCACTTTAAAATTTTAATATTTAAAATGTTTGTAAATTTTCAAATGCACGATAAAAGCACAAAAGTATATTATTATTTGAGAAAGCACTAATATGAACTTCGAACTAATCTGATAATATTATTATTAGACATATATTGACGATATATAAAATGATAAATAAAATGCAAAAGCTTTTGATCAAACTCATTGTAAATTTCTTTATGACTATATTTTTTCACTTCAGCTAGTTTATATGGGGATTAATAATACAAAAAGTCTCACATTGGTGGTTAATGAGACGGTTGGACTCCTTATAAGACTTAGGCAATCCTCCTCCCTTTGAGCTAGCTTTTAGGGTGTGAGTTAGGCCAAAAATTAAAATTGCCCACGCACCATATGCTAAGCACTGGGCGTGAGGTGGGATGCTGAAGAAAGACAAAAAGTCTCACATTGGTTGTTAAAGAGAGAATTAACTATTTTTTTAATTTTGCTCTTGATCTTAATTATTTTAAAATTAAGAGGCATATATATAGATAAAATTTTAATTATTTATACGGTATGTATTGGTCAAACAACACTTCTAATTAATTTTTTCCTTATAGGTTATGTCAAACTTTATCATGACAATTAAAATGAGACGAAAAAAGTAAAAAAATATTTAAAAATATATTAAATCAACAGAAGTCAAGAAATATAAATCAATAAAAACACAATAAACAAATTAAAAGGCGAAATTTATCAATAACTTAAAGATAAAAAGTAATACTATCCCATATAATAATTCATCCAATCATACATTTTCCTTAGTTGATCAAGTTGAGGACCCATATAGAAGCCATCATTTTTTACTTTCCAGTAACAATAACTAACAGGAGAAGAATTAGAACAATGAAAGCTTAACGGCTTAGTAAAAACATTAAACACATTCTCTTTTTTATCCCACCAAAAATGACTGAAGAAGACGGCGGACTCAAAGAAATCCAGGGTAAAATCAAAATGAAAATCTTCACCCACTTTAAGCTTCTGGTATCCAAAATCATAATTTGTCGATGCACAATGAAACCATAAAGTTGTAGTATCATCCGGGAGATCATTAACAATATGAACCTCAAAATGTAAATTACTATTATTAACTATTGATGTTGCTGGACATATACTAATGATATATAAGGAGAGGAGTAAAATGTAAAAGCTTTTCATCACAGTCATGGTAGATTGTTTTGCAACAACCTCTTCACTATAGCTTGATTATATAGGGATAAATAGTTAATGATTTTCCTTAAATAAAATCTAATTTATGAGTTTTACTAAATTTACTTTATTGGTCAACTTTGGTAGGTGAGTTGGATGCTATTTGACTATGTAGATTGAGAATGTGTCTGCGATAAATTGTAAATTTTTTAGGCTGTGATTAATTTGTAATTTTCTTATAAATTAAGCTAATCTTTTTTTCTATCGTTTTCATTTTTATTGGAAGATTAGCTTGTTTGATCAGAACGACTAGCATACTTTTATCATTCTGAAATAACACCAATGTGTTATATTTGAAATTTCAATAAAAAAATTTGATGTTTTGAGATTAAAAAGAAAAGAAAAAAAAGAATTTCATGAGAAAAAAATAGGGGTGTGCAAAAATCGAATCGACTAATAAATCGAACCGATAAAAACATGATTAGTTTATTCTTATTGGGTTATTAGGTTATCGGATTTTTAATAGTTTTGAAAAAAAATTAATGAGTTGTCAGTTCGATATCGATTTTTAAGATTGGATTATTGGGTAAATCGATAACTCAATAAGATTATAATAATTTACTATTTTACCCCTTCATAAATATTAAATATTAATAATTTAATAGTAATAGGACATTATAATAATACAACAACAACAACATACCCAATGATATCCCACAAGTGGGGTCTGGGGAGGGTAAATTGTACGCAAAACTTGCCGCTACCTCATGAAAGTAGAGAGGTTGTTTCCTAAAACTTTCAGCTCAAAACCCATAAGCAGAAAGACTAGATACGATAAAATGAAAACTAAAGTAAGGGGAGGTAAGAGAACAAACAATGGATAGCACAAGACAGTAAGTAACTATGATAAAATTACCATATATACGCCAAATAATGAAAGGAAAAGGAGTAATAATAGTAAAATTAATACAAATGCTAATAATAGTAGCAAGAAAACGACGAAGGAGATGAATTGTGAGAAGAAGGAGGACTTAGCCTTCTACTCTAATTTGGGACCTCCACTTCTTTCTATCTAAGGTCATGTCCTCAGTGAGGTCGAATTCTGCCATGTCCTATCTGATCACTTCCCCCCGATACTTTTTCGATCTACCTCTACCCCTCCGAGTAGCTCCCACAGCCAACCTTTCGCACCTCCTAACAGGAGCATTAAAACTCCTTCTCTGCACATGTCCGAACCATCGCAGTCTCGCTTCGCTCATCTTTTCACCCACCGGGGCCACCTCTAGTTTCTCTCGAATTGCTTCATTCCTAACTTTGTCACTTCTGGTATGACCGCACATCCATCTCAGCATCCTCATCTCCGCGACATGCATCTTCTGAACATGAATATTTTTAATCAGCCAGCACTCCACCCCATACAGCAGCGCTGGTCTAACCACCACTCTGTAGAGCTGACCTTTAAGTTTTGGTGGTATCTTCTTGTCACACAATACTCCAGAGGCCAGCCTCCATTTTGTCCATATATAGCAATACTTTATATATTTTAATCTTTATAGTACTTAAGTGATTAGTTATCTACTTTAGTATTTTAGTTTGTAATTAGCTAATTATAACTTTTGCAAGTTTGTAAACATAGTTTTCATAATTTATCTGCTTTTTATTAATATAAATTCTCATTATCATTCTTATCGGGTAAATCAAAAATCAAACTGTCAAGGAATTAAAATCAATAAACCAAAAACCCATAAAAATTATTTTATTGATTTCTTATTGGTTTAATATATTTAAAAACTGAAAACTGATAAACCAAATCGATAATGTACAAAACCAAACCAAACAGACAGATGTACATCCTAGAAAAAAGTAAGATTATAATCTTTTCATTTTTGATCATGGAATCCATTCTATGTTAGTGAATTTTTTTTAGGCGTTTTGTTGATTTTCAATTTTTTCACTTTCGATCATGCAAACTAATTAGTGGCACTATGTGACTATCTATTTTGAGATATTATTATTTTAGAGTTGATTTGACAATATCAAAATTAGAAAAATAACTGTAACGACCTAACCCAACATTGTGAAGTATTATCCGCTCGTGGCTGGCCCTAGCCCATCACGGATTTGTCCCTTTAGGTTTATCCCAAAAGACGCCTCACAGTATATAGACCTGTCATTTACTTATATACTCAGCAAATCTCTTGAGTTTTGTCGATGTGGACTTCTCATCTTAAGATGGGTTGTTATATACACCCTCTATATAGACTCAGTGTCCTCGCTGAGGTTTGCCCCACCGCATGGAATTCGCCTAGACTCGGCAATGAGGTTTGTCCCGCCTCACCGGAAATCGCCTAAACTCAGTTGAACTTTGACTCACATTGACAAGGTTGACACAAGATAGGCTCTGATACCACCTGTAACGACCTGACCCAACACTGTGAAGTATTGTCCGCTCTTGGGCCTAGTCCATCACGGGTATGTCCCGTTGGGCTCACCCCAAAAATCGCCTCACAGTATATAGACCAGTCCTTTACTTATATACCCAACATCTCTCTTATATTTGCGGATGTGACACTTCTTATTTTAAGATAGATTGTTACAGGAACTCAAACTAGGCGAATTTGCTCGTTTTTAGAAATTTGTGGAAATAAAGTATACGTAAAAGTACATTCAAATTTTAAATATTTTTTTTTAAGAAATATAATCAAACACAACTTCAAATTTAATTTAAAAATTTAAATGAAATGCATAGTATTTAATTTTCCTAACTAAATGCCAACTAATAAATATCATACAATACTCTTTTAAATTTAAAACTCAAAAGAAGAAATGGACAAGCTAAAAATGAGGGGGGGGGGGGGGGAGGTAGTAAATTTAACAAAAAATGAAAATAATTATTTAAATAACACTAAATAG
>JAPFFP010042098.1:0-14472 GCA_026153255.1 Solanum medicagineum | reverse complement strand
TCTGATTATGCTGCTTCTTGGTAGATAAAGCTTGCTAGGGACAGATTGCAAGATGAGCTATCACCTATCGCTACATGGGCAGAGATGAAGAGGGTGATGAGGAAGAGGTTTGTGCCATCATATTTTCAAAGAGAATTGCAATCTTGCCTTCCACACTTGAAGTAAGGTTCCATGTCGGTGGATGAGTACTTCAAAAGCATGGATATGGCTATGATCCAAACTAATTGCATGGAGGAAGAAGAAGCTACAATGGTTAATTTTTAAATGGTTTAAATTATGAAATAGCTGATGTAGTAGAGATACAACAGTTTGTAACTTTAGATAAGTTAGTTGATTTTTCTATGAAAGTAGAAAAACAAATCAAGAAAAAGTAGCAACCTAATTCATGGAGAAATCGTCCAAACTCTATCTCTAAAAAGCCATGGTCAAATCAAGAGGGAAAAACTCCTTCTAAACCTCAAGAAGGTAAAGGTAAAGGTGAAGTTGAAGAGGGAGGTAAAACCTTCAATTCTAGATCTTCTTAACCTTCTAGTTCTATTCAATGTCACAAATGTCATGGCAGGGGTCATATGATACATGAATGTCCAAGTAGAAGAAACATCATACTTAGAGAGAATGGAGAGTATGAGAGTGAAAAAAGTGAGGGGAAAGAAGAAAAGGGATGAGGTGTAAGTGAGGAAGAGGATTTAGAACTACCTAATGATGGTATAATTGGGGTTGTGAGGAGAATTATGACTATCAACTTGGGTAGTAGTGATGAAGGATAGAGGGAGAATTTGTTCCGTACTAGATATGGGATAAAGGGGAAGACTTATTCTATGATTATTGATAGGGGAAGTTGTGCAAATATGGTCAGTTCATATTTGGTAGATAAGCTAGGAATTGCATGCATGAAACATTCTACTCCATATAGGCTCCAATGGTTGAATGATAGTGCAGAGGTAAAAGTAAACAAATAATGCATGATTTCATTCAATGTTGGTAGGTGTGAAGATGAAATTCTTTGTGATGTAGTTCCAATGCAAGCATGTCATGTTTTACTTAGCCGACCTTGGCAATATGATAGGGATACTACTCATCATGGGAGAAAGAATAGGTACAGTCCTCTGCATAATGGTAAGAAATTTACTCTTGCACCATTATCTCTTTCACAAGTATTTGAAGATCAGAAGTGAATGAGGGAAACAATAGAAAAGTAAAGGGGAGAGATAAAAAGTGAGCTTGAGGAAAAAGAAAAGGGACAAGAGATAGAAAAACAGAGAGATGGCCGAGAAAAAGAGATAGAGGGTAACAAACTAAGTAAAGAGGTAAAAGAGGGTTTGAGTGAAAAAATAAAAAGTTTTTCTGAGAGGAAAGAGTCTAAGGAAAAGAAAAAAGAGAGTCTTTATGTAAAAGCCAAAGAGCGTTTAAATGCTAGAAAAGACCGGCTGCCCATAGTACTACTTACTTACGAAGAAGTGTTGATTAACTTTGAAGAACTAACTCCTTCTTTGCTAAGTGTTTCTTTCTCTTTTGCAGAGTTTTGAAGATTTTTTTCTTGATGATACTCCAAAGGGATTGCCACCTTTGATAGGGATTGAGCACCAAATAAACTTTGTTCCTGGGGCTCAAGTACCTAATAGGCCTGCCTATATGAGTAGTCGTGAAGAGACCAAGGAATTACAAAGCCAAGTTGAAGAATTACTTAAAAAGGGTTTTGTTCGAGAGAGCATGAGCCCATATTCTGTTCTTGTCCTATTGGTACCCAAAAAGGATGGAATATGGAGGATGTGTGTGGATTGTAGAGCCATCAACAATATAACGGTAGAGTATCACCTCCTATCCCTCGTCTTGATGATATGCTAGATCAACTATATGGATCCTAAATCTTTTCTAAAATTGATCTTAAAAGTGATTACCATCAGATTCATATGAATCCTGGAGATGAATAGGAAACTGCTTTTAAGACCAAATATGGACTTTATGAGTGGTTAGTTTATGCATTTTGGCTAACAAGCGCACCAAGCACATTTATGAGACTAATGAATCATGTTTTCAAGGATTTTCATGAAAAATTTATTGTGGTGTATTTTGATGACATCTTGATCTTTTCTCAAAATCTAGATGAACACCTAGAGCACCTTAAACAAGTTTTTGAAGTTCTTAGAAATCAACGCCTATTTGCTAATCTCAAAAAGTGTACTTTCTGTGTGGATCGTGTAGTTTTCTTAGGTTTTGTGGTCAATTCTGAGGGAGTTAAAGTAGACAGCGATAAAATCAAAGGAATCAAAGAATGGCCTAGACCTATGGTCAGTTCATGGACTTGTTAGTTTTTATAGGAGGTTTGTGAGGGACTTTAGCACCATTGCTTCTCCTTTAACTGAAGTTATTAAGAAGGATAAGATTTTTACAATGGGAAAGGAACAAGATGATGCATTTAACTTGCTGAAAGGAAAATTGTGTTCTGCTCTTTTTTTGCAATTCCATGATTTTTCTAAGTCTTTTGAAGTTGAGTGTGATGCCTCTAGTAAGGGAATAAGTTCTGTTTTGATGCAAGACTCCAAGCCAATTGCCTACCTTACTAAAAAGCTAAGTGGAGCACCATTGAACTACTCAACTTATGATAAGAAGTTATATGCCTTGGTAAGGGCTTAGCTACATGACAACACTACTTGTGGCCTCAAGAATTTGTAGTCAAGACTGATCATGAGTCATTATAGTACTTGAAGAGCCAAGGTAAACTTAGTCGCAGGCATGCTAAATAGGTGGAGTTTATTGAAACTTTTCCTTATGTAATTGCCTACAAACAAGGAAAGGAGAATGTGGTTGCTAATGCACTCTCAAGAAGGTATGTTTTGATCTCTACTCTTACTTCAAAGTTGTTGAGTTTTGACCAACTCAAGTTACTCTATTCTAATGATTCTGATTTTGGTACATTTTTTGATGAATGTAAGTTGGGTCCTTTTGAGAAATTTAATCTTCAAGATGAATTTCTATTTATGGAAAATAAGTTGTGTGTACCTAAATGCTTTTTGCATGAACTATTTGTTAAGGGACCACATTGTGGAGGGCTAATGGGACATTTTGGAGTGCCTAAAACTTTTGAAATACTTTCTAAAACATTTTCATTGGCCTAGCATGAAAGACGATGTTGAAAAAGTGTGTTCTCATTATCTTGAATGTAAACAAGCTAAATCTAGAACATTGCCGCATGGTCTTTATTCTCCTTTACCTATTTCTAGTTCTCCTTGGATTGATATTTCTATGGACTTCATATTGGGGCTTCCAAGGACTAAATATGGTAATGATAGTATATTTTTGGTAGTTGACAGATTTTCTAAAATGACTCATTTTATTCCATGTAAAAAGACTAATGATGCATCTCATATGGCTGACTTGTTTGTAAAAGAAGTGGTTAAGTTACATGGAATACCTAGAACTATTGTTAGTGATAGGGATGCCAAGTTTTTAAGTCACTTTTGGAGAATTCATTAGGGAAAGTTAGGGACTAAATTACTATTTTTCACATCTTGTCACCCACAAACTGATGGGCAAGCAGAAGTGGTTAATAGAACTTTGAGGAACGTCCTGAGGCTGTTTTGAAAGGAAAGTTGACTTCTTAGGAAGATTACTTACATGATGTGGAATTTGCTTATAATAGGACCTTTCATTCTTCTACTAGTAAGACTCCCTTTGAAGTTGTATGTGAATTCAACCTCTTATTCCTCTTGATTTACTGCCTTTGCCTACTAATGGTTTTTCTAATCTTAATGGTATAAAGAAGGAGAAATGATAAAGAAAATTCATGAACAAACAAGAATTCCAATTGAAAAGAAAAATAAGGAAGTTGCATTGCGAAGGAATAAAGAAAGAGAATATGTTGCGTTTAAACCTGGGGACTTGGTTTGGATGCATATGAGAAAGGAAAGATTTCTTTCCAAAAGAAAGACCAAGCTAGATCCTAGAGGGTAGACCGTACAAAGCACTTGAAAGGATTGGAGACAATGCTTATAAACTTGATCTTCCTGGTGAGTTCCAAGTTAGTGCTACTTTTAGTGTTTCTGATCTTTTCCATTTTGATATAGACTTGAATTAGAGAATGAATTCTCTTGAGAAAAGGGGAATGATAGCATCATACAAAGTTCTACTCTATTGAAGGACAAGTATGAAACTTTTGAATATCAAAGGAGGCCCATAACAAGATCTTAAACCAAGGAGTTTAATGATAAGCTCAATTGGATTCAATTTAGATCCAAAGGTGTTTTGTTAGGGAAGAAGAGCTAAAGCCCAAGGAGGATGAATTGTCCAAATGGTACAATTATTTGGTGGCCCCAAATTCAAGTCCAAGATGAAGAATGTTAGGGTTAAATTTCATGCAAATAAGGCCAAGAAGAGTCCAAGAATCAGTCACAATAAAGGTTGCTTTCTGCCCAAGTTTGCAGAGAGGACTAGTCCAACTTTCCAAATTTGTCAAGATTCTTTTCCTAGTTGGGTTTTACCTTATTTGCTTATTCATATATAGGTATTAATGTTTTCCTTGTTCTATTTAAGGTATGCTAGTACCATCCAATGCTTTCCTAGAACTACTAGTTCTATTCCTAGTTAAGACAACTTTATTTCCTTTCTGGAGTAGGATTTACCTTGTAATTTTTTTTCTAGGTTTTGGATACTCCTTGGGCCTAACCTAAGGAGTCTTGAATGTCCAAAGACCCTATAATATATATAGGAGTCTTTTTTCTTTCATTAAATACAATTAGATTGATACTAATAATATTTGAGAGAGTTCTTTTGAACCTTTCTGACTTGTTCTTTGAGAATGTATCTTTAAACCTTTACCAGCTCATAGTTTGAGGTATAAAGTAATTTATTCTTGTGATATATTTAATTTCTTTTAAGTATTATTTAGAAGATGATTAGTTTACATACTAATTATTGTCTTTAGTTACTCATAAAGCGGTCAAAATCCGAATCTAACATTTTGATTCATTTTCTCAAGTAAAAGCGTTAGAGTTCTTCCATAAATCTTTATGTTGTTACTTGGATCTTGTCAAGGCCTTAGAATATCAATTTCTTGGAAATTCTTGGATCTTTCCTTTGAATTTCCCATATCTTTGATTAGTTTTTCTCTTTCTTTTTTTTTTGTTGCTTCCGCATTCTAGTAGTCACTCCATATTATTGTTGTTTCTAACCTCGATCCTACCAATAAAGATATCTTAGAGTTTGTGTTTGAGTGTTTGACATATCAGCAAGTTATGTGTGAGAATTAGAGGCTCGAGGTAAGTTTTAGAGGATGCCCATTCCTGCATGAAAGTGTGAGAAGAGTATCATGGACTTTATAGTAAGTTTTCCAGCTACCATTAGATGATTATTGAAACACCCCTCATGTGCTTCGGAATGCCTCATAATCGTAATTTCCATATATCACAAAATTCGTGCGTGATTTCAAAAATTCAACTTCATATTCTCAATTAGGGGCAAAATTGAGTGGAAAATGAGTATAATCCGGATTTTAGAATACCCGTAGCGAAAAATAATTTTAGCTAATTTTTGAATTCTAGTGGCTGTCTGCACCCTGGTCGTGACGCGCAAAGGGCGCAGAGCAGTGTATTTTACCAGGCGCGATAGATCTGCGTCATGCTAGGGACGCAGACCAGTGTAACATTTTCCTTGATTTTCTTAATTTGCCCAAGGGCATTAAGGTCATAGCCCCATGTACACTTAAACATGAAATCTCCCATACTTAGCCATTTTTCAACTATATAGCTCACAAAACCCTCTCCAAAACCTCCCTAAGACTCTATCAATTCCCTCATTAAAATCTAAGGATTTCAAGCTCAATTTTGGAACTCAAGGACTCATTTCAAGCTTTAAGTCTACTTTAAGTTCATTTCTAGGAATTCAAGGTTCAAGGTGTGTGGGTCTTCATCCATGGGTCCTTTCACCCATGGAGCCCAACCTTACCTTTTTATGAAAATTGCATGTTTTCAAGTTGTATTACTTATGGGTATCTCTTATTATGAAATATGAACATAAATCATGTTGGGGTTTTATCATGTATTGATTGATTATGCATGAATGTCTATTTCAAGCTTATTTCATGAATTGATTTTCTCTATTGAGACTATGCATGTTTTGAGCTATAAAACTATGAATTATTGTGAGCTTTTGTGATGGATTTCAAGATAACCTACATGCGGGTTTTACTACATGTTGGTGGGTTGAATTGCATCGAGTTTATTCATCATATTTCATTTTGAATTGCACGATTTTGAACAAGTATCATGAATCCATTATGTGTCTGATAAAATGATATGACAAGAATTCTCAAGTTATTAATGATCTATTACATGATGTACAAGTCAAGTGACTTCATGATGATTAAGGGCTTTCACGCATGTATTGAATTCATGAAAAGTATCGATGATTTTACAAGTATCAAGCTAATCCCCATTTCAAGACTTTTGCCTCTTGTATATGATTATTATCTATTCTCATGTTCAAGTTAGGCTCACGACTAGAGTCAAGCATGTTTATGAGCTACTTAAGTCATGTTCATACAAGTAATTCATGTCATGATTTAAGTATGATTATTTCAAGTACTCCATGAGATTAGACTTAGCACCGATAGATTGGATATTGGCGTGGACTATCTTCAAGGGTCCATACTCCTTTTCTCAAACTATGTGCCACCATAGCATTATGATTATTACCCTTGCTATACTAGTGGATCCATCTCATGCACTTTATTATGAAATCCTTTTTCGAAATGGGTGATGTTCCTGTAAAGAGGCTTGCTTCATACGAAATGGGTCATGTTCCCGTAAGGTGAAGTATGGTTTACCTTGGCAAGTAAACCACCTCTTTACTGATGAGGGGTATTCATCGGGATTCCAAGTTGTAGCTCTTTTGGTCTTTCTCATATCGGTTAAAGTCTCTTCCCACATATGTATGGTATATTATACAAGTTAATTAATTTACAAACATGTCTTATTACAAGCGTTGATCATGCATGCCATATTGAGATTATATATCCATTGCTTATGATTATGCATTTTGAGTATATTGGCTTATGTATTTGTTGTATTTCACCCCGCTTACTTAGTACATTCAAATGTACTAATGCATACTCTATGCCTATATGATATTACCATGTAGGGAACAAAGCTCCTTTTCATCATCTTCCTCCACGTGGCTAGCTCGGTACTTCTGAGAAAAGCATTCGTGAGTCCTCAAGTCCGAGGAAAATATCTAAGTTACTCTTTCTATGTTGAGACCACTTTATGTTGAACACTTATTATTATGAGGGTGAGCCCGGGAAGTGTCTCGGCCCCCGCTCCATTCTAAGTTAGAGGTGTTTTGGATACCATGTTACGTTTATACTATGAGCTTGAATCTTTTATGCTTTTATGAATTTCAAGACTTTCCTTAGTCCCGTTTCTCCTTAATTTATATCTTATTATGCTTATTTTGCTTCCAAGACCAAGGATGTGTGATTGATATGCTAAGAGGCTTGTTTGGGGTCCCTTCGGGTTCTCCATTCACCGAGTCACGTCTAGGTGCTAGCGTGGGTCTTGACAAACTTGGTATCAGAGTACTAGGTTGTCCATGGTCTTAAAAAATCTAATACACCACATCGATTAAAGTCTTATTCTTGGTTGTAAAGCGCGCCACAACTATGAATGAGAGGCTTTGAGGCATTTTAGAAAATGTTTCACTTCTTCATGGTCTATATAGTGCTTTATGTGTGAATATAAGGTTTTTTCCTATGAATGCTCTTGTTTCTTCTAGACCATGCCGATACCAAGAGTAAGGCTAAGTAGAGCCCGTTCACCTGAGGAGCAAGAGGCCCCTCCTGCTCCTCAAGCTTCTCAAGATGGAGGGGTAGCCCATGATGAGTTCCGGGATGCTATCACAATGTTGGCCAGTGCTATGACCAACCAAATGAACCAAGGGACCCAAGCCGCTCATGCTCCTACTTTGGCCTCAAAGGTTAGGGATTTCACAAGAATGAATCCATCGGGGTTCATCGGGTCCAAGGTGGATGAGGATCCCCAAGAGTTCATCGATGAGATGTGCAAGGTTCTATCTATCATGGGGGTCAATTCGGAGGAGAAAGCGGAGTTAGGAGCCTACCAACTCAAATGTGTGGCCCAAATTTGGTTTACTCAATGGAAATCGGAGAGGAGAGATGATGATGCTATTCCTTGGGAGGAGTTCAAAGCTGAATTCCTCAACCGGTTCTTTTCTATCGAGTTAAGAGAGGCTAAGATGAAGTAGTTTATGAACCTTAAGCAAGGTTCCATGAGTGTGAGGGAGTATGCCCTCAAGTTCAACAAGCTTTCCAAGTATGCTCCACATTTTGTGGCCGACCCTAGAGTTAGAATGAACAAATTTGTGTCGGGAGTGTCCGACTTGGTTAATGAAGAGTGCCATACTGCTATGCTAGTGAGTGATATGAATTTGTCTAGGCTCATGACATATGCCGAGCAACTAGAGGGGGAAAAGCTTAGAAAGAAAAGGAATGGTGAGTCAAGTGGGCTTGATTTGAGGGTGGTTTCCAAAGTTCTAAGGGTGTCCAATTTCCACAAGGCTATTGATTGTCTTCATGATCAAGACAAAGGTAGAGATGGTCGTCCTCAAGGCCAAGTTGCTAACGGGGGTCAAAGGGCAAAGGGAGGCCAAGAAGGAGGTGATCCAAGACTAAATAGGTTCTATGCTCTCCAAGGAAGGCAAGGAATGGAGGAGGTGCCCGATGTTGTTACCGGTATGTTAAAGGTTTTTGATTATGATATGTGTGAAGTGACAGATCTTGGTGCCACTCTTTTCTTTCATTACTCCTTTTGTTGCCAAAAAGCTTCATTTGAATCCCGAATTATTGTGTGAACCTTATGAAGTATCTACTCCTGTTGGTGAGTCCATTGTTGCTAAGAGTCTATAGGATTTGTCCCGTGTTCATATTGCATGAAGTCTTACCTTGTGATTTTGTTGAATTAGATATGGTGGCTTTTGATATCATTCTTGGGATAGATTGGCTACATGCATATTATGCTTCCATTGATTGTGTAACCCGTAAGGTTAAATTCCAATTCCCTAATGAGCCCGTCCTTGAGTGGGAAAGTAATAAGTGTGGTGGTCAAGGGTAGATTCATTTCTTGTCAAAGCCCAAAATTTGATTTCTAAGGGTTGCCTTTATCATCTTGTGAGGGTTAGGGATGTTAAGCCTAAAGTCATTCCTATTGAGTTGGTTTCAGTGGTCAATGAGTTTATTGATATCTTTCTCGGTGTTCCTCCCAAAAGGGAAATAGACTTTGGTGTATACCTCCTTCCCGATACACACCCCATTTCCATTCCCCCTTACTGCATGGCCTCGGCGGAAATGAAGGAGTTGAAGGATCAATTGAGGGATTTGTTGGAGAAGGGTTTCATGAGGCCTAGTAAGTCACCTTGGGGTGTACTAGTGTTGTTTGTAAAGAAGAAGGATGGTTCCCTTAGAATGTGCATTGATTACCGACACCTTAACAGGGTTACCATAAAGAACAAGTACCCTCTACCAAGGATTGATGACCTTGTTGATCAACTACAATGGACTAGTCACTTTTCTATAAGATTGATCTTCGGCCGGAATACCACCAAGTGAAGATGAGGGAGTGTATATTCCCAAGACAACTTCTCGGATGAGGTATGGGCACTTTGAATTTGTGGTAATATCTTTTGGCTTGACTAATGTACCGACTATATTTATGAATCTCATGAATCGGGTCTTTTAACCCTACCTTGATATGTTTTTGATAGTCTTTATTGATGATATATTGATTTTTTCTGGGAGTGAGGAATAACATGTGAATTACTTGAGGGTGGTGTTTCGAATCTTGAGGGATGAGAGGTTGTTTGCTAAATATGAAAAGTGTGAATGTTGGTTGAAAGAGGTTGCTTTTCTAGGGTATGTGGTGTCGGGTGATGGCATTAAGGTAGATCCTAAAAAGATGGAGGTGATAAGGAATTGGCCTAGACCCTTGACTCCGTTGGACATTAGGAGTTTCTTGGGTTTGGTGGGTTATTACTGGAGGTTTGTGAATGACTTTTCTTCTATTGCTTCCCCTATGACTAAGTTGACTGAAAAGAAGGCAAAATTTGTGCAGACCGATGAATGTGAAAAGAGTTCTCAAACTTTGAAAGACAAGCTTGTCTCTGCTTCTATTTTGGCTCTACCAAAAGGGTTAGAAGGGTTTGTGGTTTATTATGATGCCTTAAGAATTGGTTTGGGGTGTGTTTTGATGCAAAATGGCAGGTGATAGCATATGCCTCTAGGAAATTAAGGTGCATGAGTGAAATTATCCCACCCATGATCTTGAATTGGCGGCCGTGATGTTTGCTTTGAAAATTTGGTGTCACTACTTGTATGGGGTTTATGTTGATATGTTTACAAACCACAAGAGTGTCCAATGTGTCACATAAAAAAATCTTGATTTGAGACAATGAAGGTGGTTAGAGCTCCTTAAAGATTATGATATGAGTGTGCATTATCATCCCGGCAAAGCTAATGTTGTGGCTGATCTTCTAACCTGAGTGTCCATGGCAGTCTAGCTCATATTGATGATGGTGTCAAAGAGGTGGATAGAGAAGTTCACCGGTTGGCTAGGTTGGGGGTGAGATTGGATGAAATTGAAAATGGTGATGTGGTGGTTGTTGATGGTTCTAAATCTTCTTTGATTGAAGAAGTAAAGTCAAAATAAGATCTTGACCCTGCCTTGCTAGAGTTGAAGGCCTTGATGAAGGATGGTAAAGTGGAGGTCTTCTCCCAAGGGGGAGATGGTGCCCTTTGGTACCAAGGTAGTTTGTATGTGCCTAATATTGATGACTTAAGAGAGTTGATTTTGAAGGAGGCTCATAATTCATCTTGTTCTATTCACCCTGGTTCCACAACGATGTATAGAGACTTGTGAGAGGTGTTTTGGTGGGGTGGTATGAAGAGGGATATTGCCAAGTTCGTATCTGGTTGTCACAATTGCCAACAAGTAAAAGCCGAATATCAAAGGCCGGGTGGCTTAGCCCAAGACATAGAAATTCCTACTTGGAATTGGGAAGAGATCTACATGGATTTTATGGGTGGGTTGCCTAAGACTAGGAGACACTTTGACTCTATTTGGGTTGAGGTTGATCGAATGACAAAGTCGACTCACTTTCTACCAGTCAAAACCATTTATGGTGCCGAAGATTATGCCAAGTTATATATTCATGAGTTGGCTAAATTGCATGGGTGCCCTTGTCAATCATTTCGGATCGTGGTGCTCAATTCACTTCTCACTTTTGGAGGTCCTTCCAAAGGGGTCTTAGTACCAAGGTTAAGCTTAGCACGACTTTTCATCCTCAAACGGATGGCCAAACCGAAAGGACTATCCAAACTCTTGAGGATATGCTTAGAGCTTGTGTTTTGGAGTTTAAGGGTAGTTGGGATGAACATCTTCCACTTATTGAGTTTGCTTACAACAATAGCTACCACTCAAGCATTGTCATGACTCCCTTTGAAGCTGTATATGGTAGGCGTTATAGATCTCCAATTGGGTGGTTTGATGTGGCGGAGATGGCTTTGCTAGGTCCGGATTTGGTTTTGGAAGCCTTGGAGAAGGTGAGGTTGATAAGGGAGAGGTTGAAGACAGCCTAAAGTAGACAAAAGTCCTACTCTAATGTGAGAAGAAGAGATCTTGAGTTCAAGGTTGGTGATTGGGTTTACTTGAAAGTCTCACCCATGAAGGGTGTGGTCCGATTTGGCAAGAAAGGGAAATTGAGCTCAACGTTTATGGGTCCTTATAGAGTTTTGAGGAGAGTTGGTAAGGTTGCATATTAGTTGGAGTTGCCTATGGAGATGAATATGGTTCATCCGGTCTTCCATGTGTCTATGTTGTGAAAGTGTGTGGGTAACCCAAGTACTATAGTTCCCTTAGAGGTTGTGGAAGGTAATTTGACCTATGAGGAGGTCCCAGTGGAGATTTTGTATAGATAAGTGAAGAGGTTGAGAAATAAAGATGTTCTGTCAAGGTCCTTTGGAGGAATCAACAAGTTGAAAGCGCTACATGAGAAGCTGAGGCAGACATGAAAAGACAATACACATATCTCTTCCACTCTACTCAAGCCGAAGGTAATAATTAAGTCCCCTCTATGATTTCAGGTCTTAAGTTTCTTCCCTTATGTCATTTTGCTTGCATTCATGTTTATGGTAACCACTTTATGGTGAGTTTTGACATTCATGTTGAGATTTTTGAAATTGATGTTTAAGTGCATTTGTTGCATTCATGTCAATTTGAAATCTTCATAATCACTTCTCTTATGCATATTTCTTTGACATTAGGGCACGAATGTTCTGAAGGGGGAGATATTGAAACATCCCTCATGTGCTTCAGAATGCCCCATAATCATAATTTCCATATATCTCAAAATCCACGAGTGATATCAAAAATCTGACTTCATATTAAGATCAGGGAGCCAAATTAAGTGGAAAATGGGTACAAAAGACCCGTAGGGAAAACCAATTTTTGCTAATTTTCAAATTCTAGCGGCTGTCTGCGCCGTAGCCGCGACACGCTAGGGGCACGAAATAGTATATTTCGCTAGGCACGATAGGTCCACGTCGCGCTAGGGACATAAACCAATGTAAAAGTTTCCTTGGTTTTCTTAATTCGCCCAAGGGCATTGGGGTCATAGCCCTATGCCCACTTAAACGTGAAATCTCCCATACTTAGCCATTTTTCAACTCTATAGCTCACAAAACCCTCTCTAAAACCTCTCTAAGACTCCATCAATTCCCTCAGTCAAATCTAAGGATTTCAAGCTCAATTTTGGAACTCAAGGACTCATTTAAAGCTTAAGTCTACTTGAAGTTCATTTCTAGGAATTCAACTTTCACCCATGGAGCCCAACCTTCCCTCTTTATGAAAATTGCATGTTTTCAAGTTTTTTACATATGGGTATCTCTTATTATGAAATATGAACATAAATCATGTTGGGGTTTTATCATGTATTGATTGATTATGCATGAATGTCTATTTTAAGCTTATTCCATGAATTGATTTTCTCTATTAAGACTATGCATGTTTTAAGCTATGAAACGATGAATTATTGTGAGCTTTTGTGATGGATTTCAAGGTACCCTACATGAGGGTTTTACTACATGTAGGTGGGTTGAATTGCATTGAGTTTATTCATCATATTTCACTCTTGAATTGCACGATTTTGAACAAGTATGATGAACCCACCAACCGTTTGACAAAATGACATGACAAGAACTCTCAAGTTATTGATAATATATTACATGATGTACAAGTCAAGTGACTCCATAATGATTAAGGGCTTTCAAGCATGTATTGAATTCATGAAAAGTATCTATGATTTGACAAGTATCAAGTTAAGCCCTATTTCAAGATTTATGCCTCTTGTGAGCCATTCATGTTAAAGCAAGGGTTCATGTATGATTATGATCTATTCTCATGTTCAAGTTAGGCTTACTACTAGAGTTCAAGCATGTTTATAAGCTACTCTAGCTATTCATGTCCTTACAATCTATTCATATCATGATTTAAGTATGACTATTTCAAGTATTCTATGCAATTAGACTTAGCACCGATGGATTGGATGTCGGCGTGAACTACATTCAAGGGTCCATATTTCTTTCCTCAAACTATGTGTCACAATAGGATTATGATTATTACTCATGCTATACTAGTGGATACATCTTTTGCACTTCATCATGAAATCCTTCTTGAAATGGGTCATGTTCCCATAAAGAGGGTTGCTTCATACGAAATAGGTCATGTTCCCGTAAGGTGAAGTATGGTTACCTTGGCAAGTCGACCACCTCTTTACTAATGAGGGGTATTCATCGACATTCCAAGTTGTAGATCACTTGGTCTTACCCATGTCGGTTAAAGTATCTGCCTACATATGTATGATATATTATGCAAGTTGATTAATTTATAAGCATGTCTTATTACAAGCATTGATCAGGCATACCATATTGAGATTATATATTGATTGCTTATGATTATGCATTTTGAGTATATTGGCTTATGTATTTGTTGTATTGCACCCCACATACTTAGTACATTCAAATGTACTAACACATACTTTAAGCCTATATGATATTACCATGTAGGGACTGGAGCTACTTTTGATCATCCTCCTCCACGTGGCTAGCTCAGTACTTTGGAGAAAAACATTGATCAGTCCTCAAGTCTGAGGACAATATCTAAGTTACTCTTGCTATGTTGAGACTTCTTCATGTTGAACACTTATTATTATGAGGGTGAGCCCGTGAAGTGTCTTCGCCGCCACTGCATTCTAAGTTAGAGGTACTATTGGTACTATGTTACATTTATGCTATGAGCTTGACTCTTTTATGCTTTTATAATATCAAGACTTCCCTTAGTCCCACCTTCCTTTAATTCATATCTTGTGGTGCTTATTTTGCTTCCGTGATCAAGGATGTGTGATTGATATGCT
>JAPFFP010042097.1:0-14473 GCA_026153255.1 Solanum medicagineum | reverse complement strand
TCTAAATATAAATTTTTAATTTTAGATAATTAACTCTTATTTTAAAAAATTTAATATAACCTTGTAAATACACTCGTGGAACCAAACAACACACTTGTAATAACACTCTGGCAAACAAACAGGACAATGTAATTACCAGAGTGTGTAATTGCGACCCTATTAATTACACCAATTTCAATTACCAGGTGGCTTTACAAATATACCCTAATTCAACTATCTGTTGTACTCGAATATAACCTAAAAATAATAATTCTAACAAGAAGGACATACTCAGCTAAGCCCCCACCAAATTCATGTAAATCCACATACCATTCACATATTCAAACTCAATCTAAAAGAAGGAAAGTTGTAGCCTACAAATTAGGCAACACACGTGCTCTAAATCACCTCACCAGAGTTTTTCCCTTTTGAATGGCCTCAAAACGCTGTTACATTTCAAGAATAGGATCAAAACATCAACACCGATATTTGGACACTAAAATTTGAAGAAACAAAGACGGACTAATTTTGTAGTCTAAAATGAAAATGTGGGACTCATGCCAGAAATTTCAGAATTGACTCCGAAAAAAGGTCCTAAATAGTTCCTCGAACTTGTGTCCCAAAAACAAAAAGAACTTCAAGGTCCAAAACAACCCAAATGAGTCCTAAATTGATCATACACAATTTTCTCAATTAAAAACAATATATTTCAATAAGAGAGAATCTATAACTAAAATTTACGTCTAATGGAGCTTCCCAACACTTTTTGATCACAAACCTACATAGCACAAGCTTGTTGAACCCACTAGACTTGGAATCACCAAATTTGGACTTATATCGAGTGAGAAATCATATTTTGATGTTGTGAGCTCCGAGTTGATCGTATATGGTCTTAAATTAAAGACCAAACAAAACTCTTCATCATGATCAATGGGGCAAGGGTTGCGATTGCAAAATCTTTGATAAATGATCATTGTGATCGTGGTGATCTATAATGACCCTCTGGGTTATTTCGGTGGTTTTGCAGTTATTGTGTTGATTTGAATATGTATATAGTGCCATCGAACCATTAGTGGTTTGTTGGGACTGTTGGAATGGTTGGGCTGTGTGGGAGCTATGTGGATTGTTGAGTTAACCAGAAAGTTATACCTATAAAATGAGCTTATGGGTAAATTCCTATTAAATGGCCTTAGAGTGGAATCCTGACAGTTCCATTAGCTTTGGAACGGTCGAATTAGGATAGGAGCATGTCCGGTGCAATTATATCATGAATTATAAATTCGATCGAAGAAACTGGTTAATAGTTGAAACTGTTAATTCCCTCGAGAATCATTCCCCGAATGACAATTTTGATAGTGCGGTTAGCTCCAAAACATCAATTTTGGTCTAGGACGATTCCTCATTTAATACCGGGGACTTTTAGATGCTATTTGACCCATGGGGGCTTTTCGTGAACATTGCATAGAAAGAAGTGGGACCCTCACTTTATTGTGATAAGCTCCGTTGGAAATTTCGACCACATAATTGGATTTGAAACGTTGAAATTCATATGGTTAAATAGTTTGTTTGCGAAAATTGGAGTCTGAACGAGCTCAAAATGTCAAAAAAAGGATTAGAAGTTGTTGAAAGAGGAAGGCTGATGTGGCTATCTCCTGCTATGCCATGTAGCGAGATGTGGTGCTGTCATGTGGCTAGGATGTGGCTAAAGTACATAAAGGATGCTTCCAGGTATAGAATTTCTCTCAACTTCTCATCGCGATTCTGTGCTCATTTCTCATTTGTTTCGGGTGATTCAAAGGTCTACATGATTTGGATTATTTCAAGGAATGCCGTGGTAAAGTCAGATTCGGTATTCAACACGAATTTTGAGGTTAATCAGTACTTTTTTTGTTGATTACATATCATAAATGAGTGAACATTTACGTTGCAATATCTCGGTCATTTCTCAATAGAATTAAGTGATTTGTGTCTAAGTTGTTCTATGTTTTGAGAGGAATGCTGTGGTATATTGGGTGTTCGCTGATTTTGTTGGGTGTTCATAAATTTTTACTGAGAAAGGTTTGAAAGAAATATTTTTCTGGTAAAGTTTTTGATGTCATTTTTTGCCTTTTCTCAGTCTTCTGGGTCCGATTTGGGCAAAAGTTTTTGTTGTAGACTCGGGATGATGTGGGAAACATTTTATAAGGATTTATTTGGGATTTTGGATGTGGGCCCTATTTACTCCATTTTAGGCCAGATTAATGTTATTTCACCTCCTTTTCAAGATGTTACAGCCAATGTGACCGTATTGACCTTGTGAATTATATTTTAATAGCTAAGCATCATCGAAAAGTGACTCAGAGGGGAAATGCTCAAAGGATTGACTCAATACGCGAGGAATCATCTGCCAGGTAGGCTAGGCTTCTCTAAACCTTAGATTGAGTTGAAATAAATGCGTAAGTTTGAGTTGGGATGTATAGTAAGGTATTGTTTATGGGCTGAGTTGTGCAATACATGTTGTATATTATGACATGGGATGACTTTTAGTGTATTGAGGGCTGTGTTAGCTGTAGTTGCTATATCAGCTGAATTCTAGCACTACTGAACCACGCAAGGGCCTGGTGTAGGTTGGATATAGGTTGAACCCATAGGGAAGGTATATGTACCGAGCTTGACTCTTATTAGTATGTTGTCCTAGCTTGAGATTACTGAGATCTAATAACTTGTCAGACTATTGTTGACTATATGTGATACGACTATGAATTCTAGGTTGGCCTATAACCCTGATTATTAGACATTTGTAGTGCATTTGTGAAGTCTATGTTATCCTGAGTACTTGTGAACGTCTAGTTGTGATCCATTTGCCTTTGGTAGACATGACGCATCACGATTTCTATGGTATATATCTTATATTTCTAGTTGATCATTACTACACACTTGCTAAACTTTCTTGACCTACTGTATTATGAGAATTGTTATCGTTTATACCTATAATTGGGCACTGTGACTTTGGCATGAAATATGATACTACTATACCTTGGGGGAGATAGAAATGCGAGTGTGCTTTTGCAAAGAGATGTATATGTTCTCCCTCGGGATCCACGAGGCTATTCATGGGTGTAATATGGTCTGTAGGAGTTAGTCCTTGGGAATACCATCTGTTCTGAAGATTGTCACATTATTAGTGATCCAACACAAAGTTGCCTGGATGAGTTATCTTGGTTATCAACGGAGTTGGCATGTAATGTGTCTATTTGGTTACCTATTTACCATCTGGGTCATCTGGTATACTCCTAGCTAGCCTGGATATTATTATCCTGGTTTCGATTATTCTAGATACTTGAAATGTCTTCAGTTGGGGTGAAGTTATTGACAACTAGACACGATCATATACTACTTCTGTTGATACGTACATCTATCTGATTGCTTGTGTGCATGTTGGGTTGTCTAATACTGGGAAACATGTTACCTTCTGGGAATTCATTGTGTGTTCTACTCCTGAATATATGTTGTAGGCACAGTCTGTCATCACACCCCAATGTCCAGCCTGGGGTACTACACGCGTTGATGTCCAATCCAGGGTATCGTCTGAGTTTACCATGCCCTAATGTCCAATTCAGGGTATCATTTTAGTTCATCACGCCTTGATGTCCATTCCAGTGTCTTGTCTGCCTGATGTCCAGTCCAGGGTATTGCTTGAGGTCCAGTCCAGGCATAGTGTGAGGTCCAATCCAGAGCAGGTTACTTACTGAGTTGCATTTGTGGTTCTGATTCGGGTTCTATGTTCTATCCTTCCATCAGAGTTGGGTGGTTGAGTGTTTGCTATCAGTTACAGATCCTCGTATCCCTACACCTACACACACCCAATTTGTGCGTGGGTGTACCCTTTGGGATTATTGGGGGCTCAAAGGCATTTAGGCTTAGACACTAGAGCCTTACACCCACGTACAACTGACTTGTGATCATGTGCTATGGGTACTTAGATTCTGTCATGATTTCGTTGATCAGATTGTGTATGGGTGTACTTTCTAGGCTTATGAGGGCCTAGTTGGCACATATGCATAAATATTAGGGCCTTGTATCCATGTACAACACTATATATCAGTTGGTGGAAGTTGTGGTATAGGCCTAAGCTGTTTTCGTCAATCGGTATTGTTGTTCATCACTTGGGTTGATATAGGTTATCATTGTTCATCATTTGGGTTGGTTCAGTTATTATTGTTTATCACTTGGGTTGGTTCAATTGAGGGTTAGAGAATC
The DNA here is from genome assembly GCA_026153255.1 of Solanum medicagineum. Taxonomy (NCBI): domain Eukaryota; kingdom Viridiplantae; phylum Streptophyta; class Magnoliopsida; order Solanales; family Solanaceae; genus Solanum; species Solanum medicagineum. Next base: position 10,255 of record JAPFFP010042097.1, on the reverse strand, counting down.
TCTCAGATATGCTTATCCTTGTTCTGAGTTTCGCATTGTTAGATTTGCTGCAGTTCTCTATTTTGAGCTTTTCACATGTATATTATTTCACTCGGTCGACCGATGATGCCTATTGGGTGCCTCCTTCTAGTACTCACCCCCTATATTTTTGAATCTTCCCATGGTGCAGTGTAATGGCCCATAGTATCATTTTTTAGAGTTAGTCCTCTTGATTTTCTAAAAGATTTATCTCGTAAAATTTTAATAGGTATTTTGGACTATTTGATCATCATAGTCACTTATTTGGCTAATAAGTTTAGATATTGGGTTTAGTTAAAGGGTTAAAGTGGTAATTTAGTTAACATCCTATACCACTTATACAATATTACTAAAATGAGTTAATAGGGTTGTCACTTTTAATATATTATTATTTTGAGTAAACAAAGAAAAGGATGAAACTTACTGTCGCAGACGATTGCGAGAGAAACCACCGCCATAGTCCGCAGCTTCAACCTTCAGGTGAGCAAATTAGTACTAACCTTAAAATTATTATAGTTAATTATCTCCTTCCTTATCCCTTTATATATGTATGTAATTCGTTGGAGAATGAATTGGAGATTTAAGGTGACCTAGGTACGTTGATTTTGGAGGTTAGTGGGGGACAACAATAAACAGTAATCGTTATCTATTAAGGTCAAGATGAAAACATTAGGAGTATAATATAATCTAACATATAGAATGGATTGGTAGAAACTTAAATTGCTAGGCTTCTTTCGTATAGTGTTTGTTAGCTTTATATTATTTTGTTACTTGGTGCAGTTAGCAGTAGCATAGTTTAACTTGAAAAAAATGGGATACTAATTAAATAGTATGTGTATTATATTATATAAACACCACTAGATTTATGCTATTTGAAGGAATTAACATTTAACCCCATACTTGATTATTTAGATGAGTTTTTGGGTTTGGGCTAGACATATAGTAATACGGGTGTCATTGGACTCCTTGTGACATGTATGTTTCATTCTTGATAGAGCACTTCCATTTCGGGAGTTAGATTTAAGATTTTTCTACTCTGTAGAAGTGTTTGAGTGTGGTTTCGGCATTGAGGTACATTTGTCTATCCTTTTTTGAGATTGAGATTGAGTTATTGAATATTCGTCTGTTATAATGTATGGGATGAGATCGTATCATGTGTTGGGCTAAAAATTCATATTGTGATGCTAGTGTGAGATCTTTAATTGTCTATGTATTTGCTTTGAGAGCATGTGAATCCTAAATTGCGAATATGACATGTTGAGCAAGGGAGATAATTGTGATATGATATTGAGGATTGTGGTTTATTTTAGAAAAGAAAGTTACTAAAATGTGGTGAAGTAATTTTAAGAGAATTGTATCCCAATATGTATAAAAGAGGGTGAATATTATAATTGCTAAACTGTGAGTACTTTGACACTTATTACACTTATTGGGCTGAATATTGTCTCTATAATTGTGTCTTGATTGCATGCATCCTCATACTATATGTCATGATATTTTGAGAAGTTGTGAATGGTGAAACTATTTTTTGAAACCCTTGACCACGAGTTAGGTGGCAAGGCAGCTGATACACTATGATTTCTATCATGAGTCCTTGACCATGAGTTAGGTGGCAAGGTAGTTGATATATTGTGATTGAGGTAGATGGCTTGTGAGGTCCCCATGGGTCCCTTTAGTCTATTGAGCCTTAGCATGACAGGGGTGTATATGACAAGTGGTGCGATGGTCTTGATTCTACCTCGCATTGCATTGCATTCCATATCATTATATTACTTGTGGTTGTTTTGCATTGGCATATTTGAGATTATATGTTTACTTTATTCGTGCCGTTCTATATAAATTGGTAGCATCGATGCCAAATTGGTTTTCTACTTGCAGGTGGAGGCGTTCCTAGATTATTTCAAAGTTTATTCAATTTCTTATTCCCAGTAAGTTAAACCTGCTGGGAACATATTATTGTACTCACCCCTACTTCTTCCTACCCTACATATTTTCGTCAGGATTATCCACGTGGTAGTTGATTTGCTAGTGTAGTTGGTTTATACCAGATCTAGTGGTGAGACTCAGGGCTTTGAGTTGCCATTAGACTCTATTTTAGTTGTTTAGTCTTTATTTCTATTGAAAGATTGAGATGCACTTATTTCACTAGTTTATGTATTAGATGCTCTTTACACTCGTGACACCAGGTTTTGGGAATATGATTTATATGGTGACTATTATCTACTGGGTTTTCTCCTTCTAGTGTACTTTTATTGATGCGTTTGAATTAAGTGGCCTTTTAGTCATGACCCCATTCTGAGTCATGACAAGTTTGGTATCAGAACTCTAGGTTCACCGGTCTCATGAGTTAAAGCGTACGATGTCTAGTAGAGTCTCATGGATCGGTACGTATAGGTTTGTATCTATCTTTGAGAGGCTACAGGATGTTTGTTAGGAGAAATCCTCTTTCATTGATTCCTTTCATGCGATTTGTTTGTACTCAAGTTTGCATGCCACTAATATATTCTTTCTGTGCAGATGTTGAGGACTAGAGTTAGAATGTCGAGGATTAATCAGTACCTTTTGTCCAAGCCCTAGATAAAGGGAGAGGCAGAGGTCGTGACAGATCTAGAGGCGAGGCCGAGCTACAGGAGTAGCACCAGTCCAAGGTCAGACAAAAGGGGCTTCACCTGAGCCTATTGTTGACCCAATTTATGGGCATGAGGAATAGGCTGAGGATCCAATTCAGCCTCCTGCATCCTCAAAGGGTACATCGGTATTATAGGAGCTATTGATTCGATTGTTGGCGAGGTTGGAGGGAACCCTGCTACTAGTGATCTTCCAAGTACCTCAGTTCCTGCTATACCTACTGGTCGTTCACAACTATCTCAGGGACCTACCCCAAGTCCATTTGCTATGCCTTCTATTGCACCTCCAAGGTTTTCACCTTCACAGTTTCTGCTAGTGCTACTATGTCCTTGCCTGAGTAGAAGAGCTTTGAGAGGTTTATGAGATTGGCTCCTACCAGATTTGATAGTACAATTGGGGATAGGTCATATGACTTTCTGACAGAGTGCCAGGATCGATTGTTTAATTTGGGTATTTTGGAAGCCCAGGGAGTAGCTTATATACCTTATCAATTTATAGGCATGTATAGAGAATGGTGGAGTTCGGTTATGGCTCAAAGGCCAATTGATGCTCTAGCTACGGGTGTCTCTACGTGTTGGGTGGCGGGTGCTCGAGTACCCATTGACCTGAAAATTATTTTTGTGTATTTATATAAAAACATATGCAAAAATGGTATAAATATAAAGATAAGCACCCATTGGACAAAACGTTCCGTAGGTGTTGTGGTTCTCCGCGCGTTGCTAAAGCTCAAAGCAAGTTTCCAGACGTGGGATCAAACCCCAACAACAACATGTTTTTTTTTCCTTAAGCAAGTTGCCAGACACGGGCCAAACATTGAATCAAATCCCACTGGCAACATATGTTTTTCCTTAAGCGAGTAGTCAGACACGAGATCAAATCCCATTAGCAACACATATATTTTACCTTAAAATAAAATACACATGCCAGATCAGGGATCGAATCCCACTAACATCACTTTTTTTCCCTTAAAATACACCTTTTTCCTTATTTCGTACCTTTTTGTATTCCTAATAAAATATGTTGACTCTAAAGGTTCTTTTTAATTTTTTCTTTTTGACTATTCTTATGCCCTTCAATGTTTTTAGAAACTTCACTATTCCACTTCTAATAGGAACCTTTGTCCTCTCTTTTTAAACCCAAAAAATTACTATTCTACTTTGTCCTGTTTTTTAACCCTGAATGTCCTCTCTTCTTTTTCTTCAAAAAAATAAAAATAAAAATAAATTAAAACGCTTCTTCTTCTTTCAAAGAACTTGATCAAGGTCAGTTATCAAGTTTATTCTTCACAAAATCAAAATACAAAAGTAAGGTAATAAGATTTGGTGTTTTGATAAAAGTTAGATATTATAAAAAAAATAGAATCTAGAAAACTATAGGGTTAAGATTTTCAACTCTTATTGCTCATATTCTAAAAAATACATGCAAGTTCTTTTTTTTTTTTTTTTGTTCTTGATCAACAGACTTATAGTCTAATATACCAAGTGATTTATGATTAAAAACAATATTATTTTGAGTACTCTCTTTAGATAAAATATAATTTTTTTTGTTATCACTTACCAACTTACTTGATTTAAAAATTAAATTGTGAGATAAATGCAAATTTCATGAATGAAGACTTTGTGCTCATTGATTCATTACATTATAAATTTGTTGTTTGGATTATTGTCAATAGAAAGTCATGGATAATGAATTTCTATAATAATTGATTGAACTATGTGAATTAAATTTATGACAAAATTGAATTTTATGTTGTAGGAATGGGTATGTTGTTGTTGTTGTTATCTTTGTTAACCGAGATGGATAGATATGTCACAAGATTGAAAATTGGCCATCCAATTTCTAGTTCTACTCATCCATCTACCAATTCATCCGTAGCTCTAGAGATTCAAGGAAAAACATATATTTAAGATGTTGATTTAGAATCTCTTGAAGCTGATCTAGGAATTAAAAAGCCCATTGCAGAATATAATCCTAATATATGGGATGATATTACAAGATATTATATTCTAAAAAAGCCTTGTCAACCTAAAGATCATGATTTTTCTAAAACTCAATTTGGGAAGGAAATGCGTCAATTTTGTCCTAATTGGTTCAAGGGTGATACATGGTTGGAGTACAACATAACAAAATATGATGCATTTTTTTGTGTTGCTATTTATTTAAAAATGAATGTGAAAGTCATGGAAGTATGATTGATGATGCTTTTACAAAGAATGACTTTAGAAATTCGAACAAAGCTCTTGAAAGATTTAAAGCTTATGTTGGAGATGTAAATAGCATCAATGACAAATGTTTTAAGAAGATGCTTGATTTAATGAATCAATCACTATAATTTCACACTTTTTTGACAAACAATCCATAAAATAAAAAAAGTGAGTCTCGACATCGATTAAGTGCTTCAATTGATGTGACAAGATTTCTTTTGAGATTAGGATTATCATTTCGTAAGCATGATGATATTCGATCTTCTTCACATAGAGATATGTTTCTTTAACCTTTGCAATGGTATGGAGATATTGATCGAGATGTTGGAAGCATTATTTTAGCAAATACTCTAAAAAAATGAAATGATATGTTCCCCAAGTATTCAAAAGGATATTGTTAATTCTTGTGCTAAAGAAATAATTGATGAATCAAAGGATATATCACATAAGGAGCAAATGACACTTTTTTTGAGAAATTTTAACAAAAATGGCAAAGCAGTAGAGCGATTTGTTGGTATTATTCATGTTAGAGGTACAACTGCTCATTTGTTAAAAGAGGCAACTTATTCTTTTCTCTCACATCACTCATTAAGTCCATCTCAAATTCGTGGATAAGGTTATGATGGGGCTAGCAATATGCAAGGGGAGCTAAATGGCCTTAAAGCTTTGATTTTGAATGAGATTCCATCGACATATTGCATTCATTGTTTTGCCCATCAATTACAGTTAACACTTGTAGCTCTTGCAAAGAAGGATTTAAATATAGATATATTTTTTTTGTTTAGTTAGTAATGTGTTAAATATTGTTGGAGAATATTTTAAGTGTAGGGATTTACTTCGAAAACATCAAGCTAAAAAATTAGAGGAGCTGCTCATATTAGGTGAAACGCATACTAGACGAGGATTAAATCAAGAACGTGGACTTCAATGTCCAAGTAATACTTGTTGGGGTTCTCATTTTTGAATATTGGATAACCTTATTGTTCTATTTTCATCAGTTACTCATGTGCTTGAATTTACTGTACATGAGTGTCCAAACTATATTGATAGACTTCTTGCTTAAAGTCTTGTAGATGCAATTAAGAAATTTAATTTTGCATTTATATTGCACTTGATGTGGAAAATTCTAATGATGACAAGTGAGTTAAGCTCCTCGTTACAAAGGATGGATCAAGATATTATCAATGTCATGGGATTTCTTGCTCTTACAAAACAAAGATTACAAAATATAAGGGATAATAAATTTGATTCACTAATGAATGATGTCTCATATTTTTATGATAAGCATGAGATAATGATTCCGGAGATGGATGGTAGCTACTTTCCAGGAAAGTCGAAGCATAAAACTCTTGATATTACATATTCTCATCATTTACGTGTTGAGATATTTTATGTTGTTATTGATTTGCATCTTTAAGAGTTTAATAATCATTTTGATACTGTGAGTAGTGACTTACTTCTTGGAATGGCTAGCTTGAATCCAGTCAATTCATTTGGTAGCTTTGATAAGGGAAGGATAATGAGGTTGGCTGAATATTATATGAATGAGTTTGATAGCAATAATCTTCGAGATCTCAGTTGTCAGCTTGATAGTTTTATAGTTTATACTCGTGGTTCTAACAAGAAGTTCTTCAACTTGAAGGGAATTAATGACCTTGCAGAATTATTGGTGCAGTCAGGTTCATATCAAACTTGGGCACTTGTTTATTTGCTTATCATGTTGACTTTTATTATTCTTGCTGTGACCGTTTCTTCGTAACTAGCTTTCTCATCCATGAACTACATAAATAATGAACTTCGTAATAGTATTAACAATGAATTTTTGAATGGTTATTTGGTTTGCTATGTAGAGCATAAGATATTTGCAACTATAAACAATGGTGCTACTATTCATCATTTTCAATATATGAAAAGTCGTCGAGCACAATTATGACTTTAAGACTACAAGACACTTTTTGTAATGGTAATATCACTAGTAGGTCATTGTGAATTGTGATTATAAGTTATTTTCTATTATCATAATATTAGCCATTGTTTTATCATTCATTTTTTATTGATATGTTCAAGTAGCTATATACTTATATTGTATGATTTCAAGCAATTTTATGTTAAAAAAATAAGCACCCATAGTCTTTAAATCCTAGATCCGCCACTGGTAGTGACGGGTTGGGAGCAGTTTACTGAGATCTTTCTTAAGAGGTTTTTACCTTATAGCCTTCGTGATAGGCATCGTGATGAGTTCGATAGATCGGAGAAGGATTCTATGACTGTGATCGAGTACGAGGAACGATTCCATGAGTTGTCCAGCTATGCCATGTCTAGTATTCCCACGGAGTTTGAGCGAATTCGACGATTTGTGAAGGGTTCACAAGTTATCTTCAGGAGGCCACAACCTCTCTTATGTTATCCGGTGGTTCCTTTCAGAGCATTGTTGACCATGATAGGATGATAGAGGGCACCAGACAGGCAAAATAAGGTGGTGGTAAGAGGTCCCACCATCATGGTTAGTTTGACAGTTATGCATCCAGAGATAAAGATTCTCAGAGGCAGGCGCTCTGAGTTATCAGGGGGTTCAGTTTTAGTAGACTAGTCCATGCAGCTATTTGTGGTGTGGATAGCACAGGGAGACCCTGATCTAGCCAGACAAGTTATGATGATTCCTCTGGTTTAGGGATTCACAATAGTTCTTCAGGTTATCCTTCTCAGAGTTTTGGGCCCAGAGATTTTCACCCATGGACTTTATTTTTCATGTAGAACCTGATTTTATAGTTGATTTCCAAATTCAAGAACTTCGAATTTTAGCTCTAATTTTTACCTTTTTGCTCCCAAGCCTAATTCGTGCGAATATGGATATTAAAGTTCATCTCTTGAGGCGTAGTATCTATTTTCGATAACGATTGATCAATTTGGGGACCGTTTGGAGGATTGAGTTGATTGAAAGCCTATCCGATTGCAGTTTTAGCATCGAGGTAGGTTCGACTAACCTTTTTTGGAACTAGATTTGAGTTATTGGATATCTTCATGTGATAATTGTAAGATATAGATTGACTTATGAGAAATCAAATTGATATGCTAGAATTGTGATGGAAATGTGATACTACTTATGCCAAAAATTTAAAAATTTATGGCTCTATTGATAAATTGAAATGAGATCGTGAGAATTGAGATATGTTGGCTGTCAATATAATAATATGAGACTTGTGATACCATTTGTGTAACACCTGATAAAATTACCAAAATACCTCTAGAGGAGAGGTATGAGCGTAACGTGTCTTTCCATGCTTCGTTTGCAAATCCAAGAAAAAAAATATGCAACCAGAATAAAGAATCGAGTGGGAGAATGATCTGAATTGGTTTTTAGAGCAACTGGATCAAAAGATAATTTTTCGGTTCGCAAACGAAAAACAGTAATTGTCACGACAGAGGCGCATCGCGCCTCTGTATTGGACTTACACTTATTTTATTCAATTTTTTTTGATGGGATTGGAAAAAAAATAATTTGAAATTTTTTTGGTAAAAAATACATATGTCCACGCCCAGTCTGCATTGCGGACTAGGCTATTCCAAGTTGCAATTTTTTCTTAAATTCATGAGGGGCATTTCGAAAAATTTCCAACCCCTCCTAAACTCAATACACGATCAAAATAGGTTATTTTGAGCATAAAAAGGGTCTAAAATCCCATTCTAAGTCCTTTCTAAGTCTTGGAGAAAGTTAGGGCTTGAGAGAAGAGAAGAGAGAAGCGTAGATTGGAGAATTTGAAGGCAAATTCTTGAAGTTGTATGTTGATAGATTCACCATAGGTATGTAAGGTTAAACAAAAAGCATGAGATTGTTTTCTCATGTGTCCCATAGATGATCATAGAAGAGTTGAAAGTCCAATGAGTCTACATACATGATTCTTGATAGTTTTTCTTGAAATTTAATATTAATTACATATGTTTTCTTATGTTGATGATCATCATAAACTTGTTTTCCTGATTGAATATTTTTTATGAGATATTGTATGACCCTGTATAATTACTTTTGAAAGCATCCATGAATGAACTTAGGGATTAAGTCTAGAGCCTTGATTTGAGGAAGCCGATTATGATTGTAATGTGAGCATGATGATGTATTGGTAGAATTTGATATCCTATGAGTCTCCATAACTGAACTCCATAGATTTGTCTATTCGATTATTTCCTAATGATTGTTCTAAGCCTTGAGCTATTGATTGAGACGTTGATTGATGAGATGATTAGAGTCTCTATGAGACTGATTGAATGATGAGTGCCTCCACAAGGCTGATTAAGATGATTTGATTGAGATAGTTTGATTTGGATGAATTGACTTATGAGCATTAAGTCTTGGGAGGAGTATCGATCACTGAAAGAGTAAGAGTTAGTTTGACTTGCACTCATCAAATTACCTTGCCATGCGTCAGTAAGGATTAGAACCATCACATCACATTTATGTTGAGGTTCCCTCTGATTAGAAGTCCCTGAAGCAATAGAGGACTTGTAGATTGCCATCTCCATTTTTTACTTGTCCATTATAGTTTTGATTCATTCTATACCTGGCAAGTATGGAATGGTTGTGGAAACAATGGCGACGTTTTGTACAATCACTAACTCAAAAGTGATTGTTGTCGGATCAGTGAAACTCCCAGAAAGCTCCCACCTTGAGTTCTCTGATTCGAGATGAGATGAGATGTGATGAGATGAGTTGAGTCAAGCTCCTTCGAGTTGAGTCTGATTTGATTGCTGAGGTTTGATTGGTTGATAGGTGTCTACTCTTCATTCTTGGTTTAGATAGAAATTTGACGTATTGATTGGTTACTATTCTGAATTGATCATTGTTTCATACTATTTTACTTGTTTCTTTTTCACTCAGCTATTTTACATACCATACATTTCACGTATTGAAGCCACTCGGCGTTGCGTCATTTTATGATATAGATACAAGGATTAGAGATCATCCACAGACGCATCATTAAGGATCTAGGACGTTTAGCTGATTGGTGAGCCTCCCCTACTTCAAAGGATTCATTATATTTATTTCATCCTGCTTTAGTGTTAGACTTAACTAGCTTTATTTTGATTGAGGTAGCCATAGGTCTGTCATCGACACCACTTGATAGTGATGGAGGCTTCATAGACTAGAGTTGGTTGTTGATTGTTAAGATTTTGAGCTAGTTCATTCTACTAGCCTTTTCATTTATAATATTGTTTTGAGACTAGATGATGGGATGTGCCCATTTACTTTTCTTTTATCTTTCGCTGATTGGATGAATGTGATGAGGCCAAGTGGTTCACTTGGGAGTAACAATAGTCTCTGGGTCTAGCCACGTGTAACACCCCACACCTTACAATACTAGTACAATTCAAAGGAAACATGACATGAAGTGGACAAATTGACGCTAAAT
>JAPFFP010042096.1:0-14474 GCA_026153255.1 Solanum medicagineum | reverse complement strand
TGGGGTTTCTGAATATTGTGTGACTGTAAGCATGTGCATGTGCAAGTATCTACCCCCAAAGATGATCCTTTAGTGGTGAGAACTCGTGCTTGGTATTCTGTACGGGTACATGAGATGTCATCGTGTGCTTTGAAATTTGATCTTGCTATGAGAAAGAGGTAATAGACTTAGTGGATGAATGCATGGTCAGCTTTTGATTGCCGTGTAATTTGAAAAGATTTGAGTGTGGTGAGGTCCAATGAGGTATGTCAAAGGTAAGGTATCGGAAGGTGAAACGGAATAGAAGGAGATAAAGGAACAACTCCAAGATCTCTTAAGTAAGGGGGTTCATACGCCCTAGTGAGTCTCTACGGAGTGCTACTATTTTGTTAGTGAAGAAGAAGGACGACTTTATGAGGATGTGTATCGATTATAGCCAACTGAATAAAATGACAGTTAAGAACAAGTATCCTCTCCCTAGAATTAAAAATTCTTTTGACCAGCTTCAAGGTGCAACCATGTTTTCTGAGGTTGATTTGAGATTTGGATATCATCAGCTAAGGATCAGGGCTTCTGACATTCCTAAGATAGCTTTACGAATGCGATATAGGCACTATGAGTTCCTTGTGATCTCCTTTGGGCTAACCAATGCCCTACCAGCTGCATTTTTAAAGTTGATGAATGGTTTCTTTCGACCATATTTGGGTTTCTTATTTTTGTTTTCATCGACGATATATTGGACTACTCTAATGTTAGAGAGGATCATTAGCGGCACTTAAGGATTGTACCTCAGCGGCTTAGACGGAAGAGGTTACATGCCAAGTTCTCCAAGTGTAAGTTCTGCCTGAGTTCGGTAGCATTCCTTGGTCATAGTGCCTATCAAGGGTATTCAGTTTGATCTAGTGCAGATTGAGGCGGTTCGGGGAAGGACTAGGCGTGCTTCAGCCATTAAGATTCATAGTTTTGTAGGCCAAGTTAGTTACTAGAGATGACTGTTCAGGGATTCTCTTCTATAGCAGCTCCTTTGACCAGGCATACTCAGGAGAATGCTCCATTCTTGTGGTTGGATAAGTGTGGGGACAACTTCCAAAAGCTCAAGTATTTGTTGACTACAGCTTATATTTCGACATTGCTAGAGGAGGGGGTTGATTTTACAGTCCATTTTGATACATCTGGGGTTGGTTTGGGTAGAGTCTTGATGTAGAAAAGGGAAGGTGATAGCTTACACCTCTAGACAGTTGAAGGTTTAGGAGAAGAACTATCCTTACCATAGCTTGGAGCCAGTCGTACTGGTTGTGTTTGTGTTGAAGCTATGGAGGCGTTATCTTTATAGAGTTCATTGTGTTATCTTCGCCAATTGTCATAACCTACAATACATATTCAATCAGAAGGACTTGAATTTGAGACGGAAGAGCCAATATCGTAGCAGATGCTTCGAGTAGAAAGGCTTCTAGTATGGGGTGTCTTGTAGCTATGTAGGTTGAGAAGAGCCCTTGGCTAGAGATGTTCATAAATTGGCTAATGGATTGGTGAGATTACAGATTTTGGCGTCGAGGATGTTACCTTCCCCATCTACTAGACCTTTGGGGCTATTCATAAACGTGGCATAATAGTTAGAGAAATGACTATGTTATCTGTGCAATAATTATAGGATTACAATTCTTAAGTTGTCAGATGAGGATTTCTTAGTATGGGCAGACAATGACATTGTGTTCATTAAATTAGGTCCTCTACTAAGTCTACTTGAAGTGGATATACAGCACGAATGACTATGATACTATGGCGGTGTCTATGTTTATTAGGCTAAGGCTATGGGTTGTACTGCTTATACTACCCATCTTGTCTATGGAAGAAGGAATATTTCTTGGTGAGAGATGAAATCAATTTGATTATGTATGAAAGCTATTCGATGAGACAAAACGTGGACTATTCGAGCACGAACATCTTGGAGAGTATGATCCATTATAGTGGTGAATCTGGTGGGACTTTTGATGTGGTACTAGATATGTACAAGGATAGGGGCATTGATCTTTTAATGTGGATACTAGTTACCAAGGAGTTATCAATTGTTGCGCTTACTCCAGGTGGCAGAGTTTGGCATTACCGTCATATTTGAGGAGAACCAACTGGTTGTTATATGGATGCTTGGGGTTGGAATTGGTCATAAGGAAAGTCATAGTGGTGAATCTTGGAATGGGTGTCAATATGTTTAAGAGTGGATTTTATTCCAGAGATCTATATAGAGACTGGAAACTTCATTGTAAGCCACGAAGAGCGAGTTGATATTGAGACAGCAAGTATATGGACTAATAAGGTTTCGACAAGTTTACTTTAATGTAAATGGAAATGATAGTAAGAAAGTGTATGTGGTTAACTGGTTGAGCCATTGAACATGGCTTGTATGAACTGGGATTGGGTTGCCATATCAACTATAATTCCAGTTTTGTAGTAGGGCATGGTTTTGTTTACCTTATTCGGCATATGGTAATATGTTCACACTTGAATCACTGGAATTAAGAACCTGTTGGGTAAGATGTGAGAGAGAAGTTTACGAAGGTAGGCTCAAGTGTGAGAATGGGTTTCTTTATGGCTTTTGGTTTAGTGAGTAGTACGACTTGGGTTACTAATGATGGGCATGATGAGATATATGAGGAAGCGATCGATGATAACCTAGGGTATACGATCTCTTGATATCTTTAAGGTATGTATTAAATCATGATTGAGAAAGGAAATCGATTGCAACGTAGGAATCGAGATCTAGGATTTCATGGTAAGTATTCATTAATGATAGTTGAATTTGTCAAGTTATGGATTAGTTGGGTAATAAGGTGATTGGTTACGTTAGTTATTAAGCATTTTGAAGGGGCTTCGACTATAGACTCTACTACTTTTGATAGTGAAACAACATAAGGAAGTTGCATTTGAGAAGTTGGTGTGAAGCAAAAGGCAATCTGCTGGGGAGTTTTTCTAAGAAATAATGACAATACATGGGTTAGGAGGAAGTACATTAGCTTTAGACATCAAAGAGTTTCAATATTTAGAATTGGGCCATCAGTATAGGTTAAGCATCCATACATACTTCCAGCATTGATGACAAGTACAAGTTAAGACAAGTGAAGGATATTAGACATCATGTATAGATTCATGGTTCAGAGTTGTAAATTGTATGGATTTTGGCTTTGAGATTGTGTGATAATATGGGGGTGGTCTGACTCGCTGCCGAGTTATGAAAGATTATCAACCCCTTTTCATAAAGCGTGAGTTGAATGACAAACAGTTATATGTAAAACATTATGCATTTCATCTTAGGTTGGATCGTTCAATCATAATACGTGACTCATGGGAGCATCACAGAAGGGACTTATGACTTTATGGGGTCATCGATGATGTTGGATTGGATATGGATACAACTACATTGGTGGAAGTTAACGTAAACTATCATAATGGGTTATGTTGATACTTCGCAGTAAGTAAAGGTTATGTGCTTATGGTATATAAAATTCATGGGATAATCAAGAATTTCTTGGGTTTGGCATAAGGGTTCGAGTGTTGGAGTGTGGATGTTGAGGTTTTTTTTCCCCAAAAGAGTTAAAGGTGGGTGAAGGTGATTCCTAATAGAAGTAATTGTAAACTCATGAAAACTTATGGTTTCTGATATTTTTGGGGTATTCTTGTTGTTTAAGCACCAGATTTTAGCTATCGTTCTAGCATTTGGGTTGTATTAGTTGCAGTATTAATTGAGGTTTTATGAGCTTGGGAGTATCTGCCGCTGGTTGCTTTTCCTGGCTGGTTGTTACCTCTCTTTTAGCTAGGTTGATTGAATTTTTCTCTTATATATATGCATTACTCGAGCATGGGAATTGTGTAACTTGAGTTCGGGGAGGATTAAGTCAAGAGAAGGGAAATTCGGATGAGCATTGAGATGATTGGTATAGTACAATTGGCTAAAATATGTTCAAATTCACTATTGGCCTTCATCAAAATAGGATCTCAGTTGCCTCGTGGATGCTTGGATGGAAGATTGTCCTAATATGTGTAGTGTGGTATGACGGTGTTGGTTCAAGTTTGGTTCATTGGCTATTCTATTATTTGTAGTTACTCTTGGAGATAGAATTTCATGTTGGCTTATAAGTCTTATTCTTGATGGTACTTTATGATGTTATAACTCTCGGGAATGAGATCACTTGGAAGCGATTAATGACCTTGAGAATTGTATGATGGAGTCTATTTTACTTCTTATGAGGCCCTACTTTTTGCCTTATGTTCGAGGAACATAGTTTTTAGTGGTGAATGATGTAATGACCCTAAAGGTCATTCTTGGCATTTTTGATCAAATTGACATTTTGTCCCTCCCAAAAGTTGCCTTGGATCATTTTTGGTTAAGTCTAAAAGTTGGATTTTTGAAAATATTACAAAAGTTGAAAATTTTGAGTTTTGGAGTCATTTAGAGTTTTGAGTGTCAAAATTCAATTATGTTGATTCCAACAGTTCTGAAATGCCGAATCTGGTCTAGGGGAACTTGCAAAATTGAATTTGGAGTTAAAACAGGGATTTTAGGCCCAAAGTTGCATTTTTAGTTAATTTTGGATCATAGGTTTGACTTTGATCAACATTCAGGGTTCAGGTGCTCGTATCGAAATTTCATGAATTCCAATAGTTGATGGTGAAACTAACGCTAGAAGTGGGCTTGTATTAATTTTTGAAGTTTTCAAGGGAAGTTTTGGTATTTCAAGTTTCAAACTAGTTTATTCGACTTGCATTGGTAAATGAGTCGTGGTTAAGCCTCTAAATCAATTTATTATGATTCCATTGATTTTGGATCGCGATTTCTGAAAGGACACATATTTGGTTTGTGAAATTTTGATTCTAGATGCGTTCCGAGTGCCTATTCCAAGTTTTAATTTTAGCTGTACATTGCTGGTGTAAGTTTCTAGTGCATCCCCCTCTTACTCTCCGCGTTCTGGAGGTGAAATTGCGTTTTCTCCATGTTCGCTATCTAGGCCTTTGCGTTCCCAGAGGTGAACCTGGTTCTTCTCCGCGTTTGCGGAGTACATTTAGTCCCTGAACAATGTCAACCATTAAAAACATATTTTAAAACGTATTTTCACCATCTTTACACTTCCAAGGTTCATTTGAGAGAGAGATTTCGTGGGATTTCAAGGCAGAGTGATTGGGTAACTATTTCCAACTTATTTCATTGATTTACATTGATTACTTTGTGATTTTAACTTCTAATTTTATGATTTAAATGATGAAATTTGGGGGATTTCGGACTTCGATTCCTAACTTTAATTGATGATTTCTCCCTTATCCTAACTCCGTTTTTGAATTAATTTCACCATTAGAATTCTTATTATGAGGATAACGTTTTGATGTAAAAATTTCTAGATATTCGGTGATTTTTTCTGCCATGGCATTTTTGAGCATTTTATCCTTTTTCTCTGAATTAATTGATTTTAGTGTCATTAGACTCGTTTTGTGATTGTGGTAGTATATTTGAATAGATTGTGGTGATTTGGAGAACTGTTGGAGGGGGAAAGAGGCGGTTCCTTCTTGATTTTGAGACTTTATTTGAGGCAAATGGACTTCTAACCTTTTGTTAAGTATGGATTAACCTTGTACGCTCCTATGTGCATTAATTTGAGTACTTTGGGGGGTAAATTATGTCATTGTAGGTTTGATCATTTTATTTTGGTGTAAATGATTGTTCTTATGGTAATATATTGACTTATAAATTAATTGTGGATTTATAACCTATGTGATCTTGTGAATTAGTTGTTACTGATAGCGAGATGGTGCTCATATTGTGGCATAGTTGATACATTGATACTGTGGTGATATTGAGACACTTGAAAATTAGTCAATTTCTATTGTTGATATACATGAAACATATGGACATCTTGCATACTCTAATTCCTTGAACCTGATTTATGTGTCATTATTGTATGCTTGCTTGATGATTCATTGATGATGAAAAGCGGAAGAGAAATAGTTCCGACTAGTGAAAAAGAAAAGGAAGAAAAGAAACGAAAAGCCAAAGAAAAATGGTTCCAGTTAGATATGAAAATTATTGCCGAATGAAAATGGTTCCAATGAGTACATGGTCCATGTGCGGCTCCCATGGGTTCCGACTGATGTATATCTATATGTTCAGCGGATGTATATCATAGGACAGATAGGCATCACAATTATTTGACATTACATTGCATTGTATACATCTCATGGCATCCATTTCTCTCATATCTTATCAGATTGATGTAGTTGTATTTTGTTTATGAGATTGTGCACTAATTGTACCCCTCATCTTGTTGTAAGTGTTGGATTTATTTATTTACTAGTGTGTTGGGATATTATGCTAGAATATGAGTATGTCTATTTTACTGTGATCTGTATATTATATTGTGCTGGAACTTTTCTGAGTACAAGGTTGTAGTTCGGCGGATTGTGGTTCGGATTTAAGAAGTTACTTATGTTCCTCATTGTTTTACTTTAAGTTCCCCATTGTTTGGTACTCACCCCTTGCTACATTTTTGTAGGTCGTGAGCCCGGTCCATCCTGCTAGACTTCTTTCTTGTTGGATTGAGCTTCCGAATTTCTTGTGAGGTAGTTGTTTATGTTTTTGGCAAGCCTTGAGGATTCCATCTTATGTTCTTGTTCTATTTGAGTACTAGACATTCTGACCTGTATTTCATTTGAGTAATCTACACTTAGACGCTTGTACATTTGACACCAGTCTGTAGGATAGTTGTAGTTAGTTATCTTCCGCTTATCTATATTATTAGACTGCTATCTTCCACTTTTTTATTTATTGTTAAGTTGCTTGGGTTTTGAGCTAACTCATCTCGGTGGGGTAGGTGAGTGTCATCACACCAAAAAATCGAGTGGTGACATCAGCATCTCCAGAGCATTAGTATGAGTTAGAGAGGCCTACAAACTCTGTTCAAATACCTGTCATATGAGCGAATGTCACTATACCAACCTTTTTATCACTATAGAGAATGTGTGGATGTTGCTGTAGCAACACTTTTTGTCATTATAGCAATATCAGAAAAGAGACTTTTAGACCCCTAATGCCTCATTTTAAGCAATTTCCACTATTTTTAAACTTTGAGAGCACAACTTGAAAGACTTTTCACTCGATATTTTGAAGGCTTTTATTAAAAATATATATATATTTCACTCCTCTTATCATTATCCATTGATTTTAACATCAACTTTGGAGTTTTCATTTGAGAAAATTGAGGCTTTTTAATAAATATGGATGTTCATGATATTGATGATTATGAGCTCATTTTAACTCCATTTTCAAATTGATTTTCCCAATGGTTTCTTGATCATGAGAGAAATCCTTTCATCTAAAATTTTCAGGATTTTGGGCTTGATTTCTGATAGTAAATTTTTGGATGTTTTTTTTCCCTTTTCCCCGAATTGTATGATTTTGGTAATTTTATCTTCGAATTGTGATTGTAAATTCATTTTTGAATAGATTATGGTGCTTTGACTTGGATTCAAAAGGGAAAGCCACTTTTTTTAGAGTGATTGTTTAGCTAATTTGAGGTAAGTGGATTCTAAATCTTGTCGAGTTTAATTGAACTTGGTGTTTTCCTTTTTGCTTTTGCTGAAAATGGGGACTAGTGAAATGATTAGTGAATATGATTGGGTAAAGAAGGTATGTTGATGAGATAATGTGTATGATTGACTCTTGACTTGATGTGTAATTGTTGATGATGTTGATCCTTGTTTTGAGAATGTAGATGATGCTTGTACTATCGATTGTTGAAAATGTGGTGTAGATTTCTATGGATTTAATTATTGAGCTTGATTCTTATTTATGTGAACACACTTATGGAGGGACACTATAGGTGATGATTGAACTAGTCACATAGTTTAGTGATTACTGGGGTTGTTGAATCAAATACTTGCGAATCATGGATTAATGAGGAAGTTGACCTAAGCTATGATGATAGAATGATAGAGTAGTTGATGAGAACATAAAGGTGTTTATTTTTTTTTCTAATTGTCGAACTTTGATTCATGTTACATGAATTTATCTATTGAAATATTTCGTGTGAATATTAAGTTAAATGTGTATCTTGACATATTGTTGGAATTGTTTAACCAAGTGCTTCTTAAATATGGACTTAAATAATGAATAGTCCTAAGTTATGATAAAAAGAGATTACTGAAAGACTTGACTATAATATGATATGATATACAGAGGCGAATCTAGGAATTCAAGAGCATGGGTGCACCATTACTTTATTTTTAAAAAAGGGACAAAATGATATTTTTGGTTGGAACTGAACCCACAACCTTCATGCTAATAAAGAGCCCTTGAACCAATGAACCAACTTGTCATTTTAATGATGGATGCCTTTAGCTAGTATTTAATATATTCTCTAAGTATTATACAAGTAATATATCGAATTTAGTCGGATGACCACAGGTTCCTGTGACCCAAAATTAGCATGTAAATTCGCCCCTCGTGATATATATGTAATGTTTGATGATGATATAAGTGTGAAACAATAATGAGAATGACTGATGATTATTGAATAAATGATTTATGCTCGACATCTTGCATATTCTTATACTTATGAAAGTAAATATTATGTTCTGATGACATATACTTACTTGATGTCCAATTGATGATGAAAAGACAAAAGAAAATGATTTCGACTAAATGATAACGAGATTGATTTGACATGATTATTAAATGTATGAATATTATTGACTCTTTTATACTTTCATGAGCATATGATATGTGGTTATGTGTTGCATTTAATCATGCCGAACGGAAATGGTTCCAGCAAAAAGAAAAAGAAAAAGAAAGCCGAAGGAAAATGATTCTAGCAAAAGAAAAATAAAAGAAAGAAAAGTCGAAGGAAAATAGTTTCGATAAAAGAAAAAGAAAAAAATGCAAAAGGAAAATGATTTCCACAGATACATAGTCCATGTGTGGCCCCCATGAGTTTCGGTCTGATTATATCGGTGGATGTGTATCATAGGATTGACATGCATCACGAGTACTTGATATTGTATCATTTTTCTTACATTTCATGGAATTTCATATCATTCCTTACTTAAATGTTGATATATGTACTAAGTGTGGTGTATTAAATGGCACAAACTTTGTGTATTATCGAGATTGAACTAGTGAAGTGTGGTGATATACATCGAATGATTTGAAGCTTGTATATTGTCTAGATTGAATTATTAAGGTGTTGTGATATGTGTTTAATGACTTGAGCCTTGTATATTTTCAAGTTTGGATTATTGAGACACTTAATATGGGATTGTAATTGTTTATATTATATATACTGTGTATGTTAGCCTTTCCTGTGTGAAGCTTTTATAGTCCAGAGGTATGTGGTTGTGATGGAAGGAGCGCTTACTTCTTTATTATCTACCTATGATTAGGTTCTCTTTGGGTTACTTTGGTACTCAACCTTATTTTTCTACACATGTGTGTAGGTTGTGAGCCCGGATCCTGCTGACATTCTTCTTCTTATTTTGGACCAAACTATTTATAATTTAGAGGTAGCTGCTTGTTGCTTCAGCATACTCTCAAGACTGTTGGGTATCTTTTATTAGTTTTATTTATTTCAGAGACAAAGACTATTGAAACTTGTATCATTTCTTTCTTATCTTGATGTATTAGAAGTTTTACCTTGTAACAACCAATTCTTGGATGGTTTTAGTTTGAATTTTATACCCCTTATACTTTATAACCTTGTTATTCTTAATGTTATATAGACCTCCTTAGTTGACGTTGTGGTGCTTCTTGTTCTACTAGCAACATGTTTGGAGTTTCAAAGTCACTAGTTCTCCACTTACTCTTCTTGTTTTTTGTGTGGAGATACCTTTGGTGCAGTGATTTGGGTTTTCCTCTTGTCTTGTTAGTTTTAACCTATTCTTTTTTGTTGAGCTTTTTTTTCACTTTTGCTTAAATGTTCTTGAGTCTGGTAGGAAGCTTCTTTGGAACATCATGTTGATGCTTCATCAAGTACCATATTTACTGACATATATGTTTATTATGCTTGGGACATAACACCTTCATCCTTTTCTTTGTTCATCGTAATAGATAGAGATGCAACTAGCAGTCTTTTTATCAAATTTGCTACAAAGATTATTTAGAGTAAACACATACACATACATATAAATAATCAAAAGTGATTTACAGTAGGTATCATCTTATTGAGCTTCTCGAATGTGAGATGAATCTCAATCTTTCATATGGTAGCTTGTTCTCGTTGTGGACAGTGATTTTCATGCATTCTTCCCAAATATATGTTGGTACATGCATATTATACAACAATACTTCTATATATCTCTACCAATTTACTTTTCTTTTAGCGATTCCATTTTATTGTGGCATATTTGGAAACAATTTTCACCTTATCATCTTCTCTTAAGATAGTCATTGAACCCACGTAATGTGTATTCTTCCCCATTGTTCATACAGAGACATTTGATTCTCCATCCAATACCATTTTTCATAGTATGTTGGAACTTCTTAAGTACTTGTCAATGGTGAATGTTATTATATGTATTAACGATTAATCACTAGTAAAAGTTTGCTTTAGTACTAGTTCAAACATGTCTAGTTATAAGATGAAATCAAACAATTCTTGTTATAAAAATAGAATAACTCAACCTAGACCTAGCATCGTCATCACTGTCATACCGTCATTCCAAGGAATATGGCCTCTACAGACAGCAGTCAGCCTCCATCGAAGGAGGGCTAGCCACCTAACACCTCCATTCGATTGTATGTTGCATCTTTGGGGCTAGAAACAAATCTCAAGCTAAGTCAATTTCGTTAAAAACTATATCATATCCTCATGGAGAGCCTCAGATTATATAAGAAGAGGAGGAAGTGAAACAAATGATCATAAATGAAAGTCTTGAATACAATGTGATTGGGAAATTCTCATATGGTTGGCCAGATATTCAAGACCTTCGTAAGCTGATTCCAACTCAATGTGAATTAAAAGGAGAGTGTAAGATAGGTTTACTTAGTAATAGACACATTCTGATAAGGGCATCATTTTTGGAAAACTATGTCCATTTGCTATCAAAACCGGCATTCTATTTGACTCATAAAAATTGGACGTACCCTATGCAAACCTTGAAATGGGATCCAGTGTTCAACACTGAGAAAAGGATGACAAGAGTTATTGCATGGATATCATTTCCATCACTGCCCCCAAATATTTTTTGGAAGGAGGCTATTTTCTCATTTACAGTAGCAATAGTAATGAAGTGATAGAATAGTGAAGTGATAGATATAACTATATCCCAAATACTACAAAAAGTATATGATTCAAGGGCATGATGAGCAAAAGTATTACGTTGAACATCTAGAACTTCACCCCAACAGAGATAAGTCAAATTTAGAAGACACAATGGAGAAAAAAGACCAAGAGAAGAAGGAACAGTGGACCCTAAAGATAAGGCTGTCATAGAAGAGGAACTTGATTTTAAAGAACAAAAAGGCAGAAAAGGGGGTGGAGATAGAAGAAAGCAAGCTGCAAAAGTTTGGAATAGGGTGGGATTGATCACCACCAACAAATTTAATATCCTAGAAAAGGATAATGAAGGGGAAGAGGATCAAGAAAATAAACAAAGTGAAATGAAGGAAGGAAGCAAGGTCCTAAATGACAATAAATCACCAAGACCTCAGGAAAGTCACAAAAAGGAGGAAAGCCAAAAGGAGAATAATATGGGATGCATGGATAAAGATATTGGATTAGGCAACAATAGCTGGGAGCTACCACAGAACCATAAGAAAAATAGGAGTATTGAAAAAACTCCTAGCAAGGTAGCAGAATCTTCATCAAAAAGCAAAAAAAAAAAAAAAAAAAAAAAAAAAAAGGAGGGGCAAAGTAGAAGGAAAGTAATTGATATGCATGAACTAGGCGAGGTTGGAGGGGAAAATCAATGTTCCAAAGACCAGATGTTGATTGAGGATAAGCAGATAAATAAAGGGTCTGAGGAAGTTGATGATTTAGATCTCAACATTCAGTTAATCAGCCAAGCTGGAGATTTGTCACCAAGGCACACTAAAAGTTTGAAGAATGAAGCAAAAAATAGGAGACATGTCATACCGTTGCAGGTGTAGACAAGGAGCAGTAGGTGCAAATCATCAACCAGTCTCTAATGATTGGAAAAATATTATTCTGGAACATAAGGTCTGTTAATGCTCAAATGTCATTTAAGTGGTTAATGGACTTAAACAAAAGATATCATTACTCTTTCATAGTCCTTATGGAACTTTTCCAAGGTCTAGTAGAGCTAGATCATTATAAAATGAGGTTGGGATTCAGTATGGCTAGTGTTAATGCTTCTAGCGAAATTTGGTTCTTCTGGAAGGAAGAATGGAGGGTAGCATCATCCTTGATTTCATTCAACAGCTGACTTTGAAGTTACATTGTGATGATCTTGGCAATCTATGCCAAGTGTAATATGGTGGAGAGATTAGAGCTGTGGGAGAAATCGAGTACTGTGGCTGAGGATTGTCATTATCTTTGGATCATTGGAGGGAATTTCAATGTTATTCTCAACTAGGAGGAGAAATATGGGGGTCTCTAGTTCACGCAAATGGAGGCTGTGGATTTTGCTTTGTTCATTAACAATTGTGACCTATCAGAGATTAGATTTTTGGGAAGTAAATATACTTGGTGGAATGGTAGAGTTGGAGAAGAATGCATTTTCAAAAGGTTAGATAGAGTTCTCATAAATAATCTCTTTTTGGAGTCCTTTCCCTAATCTGTGGTACATTATTTTATAAGGCAAGGATCAGACCATGCTCCTCTATACTTAATTTGTAACATTGAAGAAGAGCCAGTAACTAAGACTTTTAGATTCTTAAACTTTTGGACTAAATACTATCAATTTAAGGAACTAATAAGGAAGACCTGGTGATCCTTTCATTGAATTCCAAGCTATAATGAAAAGGATTAAGAAAGCTCTTCTGGGTTGTAGTAAGGAAGTGTTTGGGAACATTTTTCATGAAATTGCCTCATAGAAGATGTCATTAAAGCAAAGAAGATTCAGTTGGAGATGCTGCCTACGCCAGAATATAGAGCAGATTTGAGCTTGATGGAGGCCAAACTTAAAAAATTCCTCAAACTTGAAGAGGATTTTTGGAGGAAAAAAGATGGGGTAAAATGGTTCACAGAAGGAGACAACAATACTTGGTTTTTCCATTCATGTGTCAATAGAAGAAGGAAAAACTCCACATAGATGAGATAGAAAATGATGAAGGATAGATCTTAAACTCTAGCCACCAAATAGGGCAGGTTGTTGTGAGTTTTTATCAAGATCAATGCAAAGAGGTAAAGGGCCTAAAGATTTTTCTATGTTAGAGGAAATCCCAAGAATGATTACTGATAAAACTAATGAGGAGTTAGTATAGCTTACAGATATTGAGGAGGCAAAA
Source organism: Solanum medicagineum (assembly GCA_026153255.1). Lineage (NCBI taxonomy): Eukaryota > Viridiplantae > Streptophyta > Magnoliopsida > Solanales > Solanaceae > Solanum > Solanum medicagineum. The sequence goes on along the minus strand of JAPFFP010042096.1, from coordinate 1,051 downwards.
AGGTGGCTTTTGAAATGAATGATAATAGTGCTTGTGGGCCTGATGGTTTTTCACGAGCCTTTTTCCAAATACTTTGGAATATTGTGTGTCACGATCCAAGCCTAAGGCCTAGATCTGACACGACGCAAGGGGAATACGAAGGGACCCCAAGCAAGCCTCTTAGCACATCATTACACATACTTGGTCACGGAAGCAATAAAATAACAACAAGAGATCGTAAAATAGGTATAACCGAGGCTAAGGGACATCTTTCATATCATAAACAATAAGAGTCAAGAGAGAGTCAATAATCATAACATTATACATGACATGTCCAACAACACCTCTAATAAATGGATAAGAGCGGGGGCCAAGACAAGCAACTAGGCTCACCCTCATAGTCAACATTTACATAAAAGAAAGGTAGTTTAGAACATAGTAAGAGATCATAAGCAATGTCCCCGGAATGGAGGACTTACCAACAAGCTTGAGTGAAATCGTACTAGCCACATGGATGGAGATGCTCAAGCGAAGCACCGGTTCCTACTTGGTAATATCATGTAGGTATAGAGTATGCATTAGTACATTGGGATGTACTAAGTATGTAGGATGCAATGCAACAAGAGATAGACAATGTAATCAAAATGCATAATCATAGCAAGAGATAGTATCTTAGCAACATTGCATGCATGAACAATGATTGATGTAAAATATGCTTGAAAATAATCGTACTTGCATAACTTGTTTAACAAAATAAGAAGACATACTTAGATCATCCAAATACCTTGTACTAGAAGGTGAGGAATATAGCATGAGTCATAACCCCTCCTAGTAGGTAATGGTGGTACGTGAAATAATGAATAGCACTGTCACGACCCAACCCAAGGGCCATGACTAGTGCCGATTAGGCACCTAGACCAACATTAAACCATAAAACCCCTTTTTTTCTTTTTAATCTTAAGAAATCTACCGAAATTTCGGCAGAGTTCCCTTTATTTTATTGACTAACCACACCTGCACGAAAACTCAGCAGCGACCCAGACAACAATATAGATATCAATTTCTTTACACA